>RJWJ010039167.1:0-14599 GCA_004363605.1 Indri indri | reverse complement strand
TTGAGACAGAGTCTCACTCTCTTGCCTGGGGCGAGTGCCGTGGTGTCAGCCTAGCTCACAGCAACCTCAAACTCCTGGGCTCAAGCAATCCTACTGTCTCAGCCTCCCGAGTAGCTGGGACTACAGGCATGTGCCACCATGCCCGGCTAATTTTTTCTATATATATTTTTAGCTGTCCAATTAATTTCTTTCTATTTTTTTTTGGTAGAGACAGGGTCTTGCTCTTGCTCAGGCTGGTCTCGAACTCCTGAGCTCAGAACGATCCACCTGCCTTGGCCTCCCAGAGTGCTAGGATTACAGGTGTGAGCCACTGCGCCTGGCCTATGAGTCCAATTTTTG
The DNA here is from genome assembly GCA_004363605.1 of Indri indri. Lineage (NCBI taxonomy): Eukaryota > Metazoa > Chordata > Mammalia > Primates > Indriidae > Indri > Indri indri. The sequence goes on along the minus strand of RJWJ010039167.1, from coordinate 14,260 downwards.
AAGACAGAATTTATTTTATCAGCCAACCAAAGAGACAGCATATGGTAATGGAAAGAATAATGGACATGGAGTCAGAAATCAAGGATTCAAATCCTGCCTCTGCTTCTCACCTGGCTGTGTGACCTTGGTTTAGTCATTTGACCTCTCTGAATTTCAGGTTCATGATCTGTAAAATGGAAGTAATAAAAACCGCCCTCACAGAGTTATTTTGAGAATCCAATGAAATCTCGCAAACTGAAAATCTGTATGACATGGCTCATACCATTACGTTTGTGAGGTCAGTTCTACTTGCCTCAGTATACAAACACAAAAAGAAGGCATATATCGCTCTAAAGTGTGCTATTTTAAAAGCCAAAACACAAATGAAATCACTAAAGAGGACTGACAAGTTATGTACGGAATAACTACAAAATTACATCATAACAAAGAAAGGCCGTAAAAAGAATTTTTGAAGAGTTGAGTTTTGACTGAGCTCTTCATCAACAAAGAGCAGAGGGGATGGAATTCCAGGCTAGTGTCAGAAGTCAATAAAGATGAAGAAGTGAAAACTAGTAGCTGGGCAGTGAAAAGTAAGGTCAGCTTTGCTAAGCAAGGGTTTTTTTCCTGACCTAACATTGTGGGCATCCCATCAAAGCCTACAAAAACAGAAGCCTCAACACTATAGGAAAGGCCTTCAGCCAGAAGTCCTCAAAGGACTAACCTCGGCGCACACTGTGCAGATCCGAACCCACCTCCAGCCATGGCCTGACTGAACGCTTGTTTGAGCCCTTATCATCCCCCACTCAGATTATCACCCACATCTCTGAACTGTTCTGCCTACCTCTGGTTCTACAAATGGCTCTATCTTGTTATCATGGAGATTAGGAACTTTTTACTAAGGGGTGTCAATCAGTAAGGTGGTTCTTCAGAACAGAACCTAAGAAAAGAAAGACTTCAGTTAACATGGATATTTGTTACTTGCTCCTAAATGGGGAACATAATTTAGGGTAAATTTCCCAGCCTATAAGAAAAAAAAGTCTATTAAAATGTCTATATTACCCAAAGTGATCTACAGATTCAATGCAATCCTCACTGAAATACCAACATCATTTTTCGCAGATCTAGGAAAAATAGTTCTACGCTTCATATGGAACCAGAAAAGATCCCAAATAGCCAAAAACAACCATAAGCTGTAAGAACAAATCGGGAGGCATCACTTCACCAGACTTCAAACTATACTATAAGGCTACAGTAACCAAAACGGCATGGTACTGGCACAAAACAGAGACATAGACCTATGGATCAGAATAGAGAACTCAGATATAAACCATCCTCACATTGCCACCTGATCTTTGACAAAGCAGACAAAAACATACACTGGGGAAAAGAATCCCTATTCAATAAATGGTGCTGGGAAAATTGGATAGCCACATGTAGAAGACTGAAATAAGATCCGCACCTCTCACCGCTCACCAAAATCAACTCACGATGGAGAACAGACTTAAACCTAATGAATGAAACTATAAGAATTCTAGAGGAAAATGATGGAAAACCCTTCTAGATATTGACCTAGGCAAAGAATTTATGAAGAAGACCACAAAGGTAATCACAGCAACAACAAAAATTAACAAATGGGACTTGATTAAACTAAAAAGTTTCTGTACAGCCAAGGAAATAATCAATACAGTGAAGAGACAACCTATAGAATGGGAGAAATATTTGCATGCTACACATCCAATAAATGGCTAATAACCAGAATCTATAAAGAACTCAAACAAATCGGCAAGAAAAAAAATCAAACAACCACATAAAAAAGTGAGCAAAAGACATAAACAGAACCTTCTCAAAAGAGGATATACTAATGGCCAATAAACATATGAAAAAATGTTCAAAGTCTCTAATCATCAGAGAAATGTAAATCAAAACCAACTATGAGATATCACCTAACCCTAGTGAGAATGGCTTTTATCAAAAAGTCCCAAAACAACAGATGCTGGCATGGATGTGGAGAGAAGGGAACACTTACACATTGTTGGTGGGACTGCAAACTAGTACAACCTCTATGGAAAACAGTATGAAGATACCTCAAAGAACTAAAAGTAACCCCATTTTATTAAAAAGACACAAGCACTCAAATGTTTATTACAGCACAATTCAGAATCACAAAGATGTGGAATCAACCCAAGTGCCCATCAATACATGAGTGAATTAGTAAAATGTGGTATATATATATACTATGGAGTACTATGCAGCCATAAAAATGGTGAACTAATACCTTTTGTAACAACATGGATGGAACTAGAGACCATTCTTCTAAGCAAAGTATCACAAGAATGGAAAAACAAACACCACTTGTACTCACTATTAAATTGGAACTAAATGATCAACACCCAAGGGCACATATGGTAGTAAAACTCAACGGAAACTAAGTAAGTGGAGGGGAGGGAACAGGTAAATTTACACCTAACAGGTACAATGCACACTACCTTGATGATAGACACACTTATAACTTTGACTCAAACCACACAAAAGCAAAACATGTAATCAAAACATTTGTAGCTCCATAATATTCTGAAATAAAATACACAAATAAATAAATTCTTAATAAAAAAATTAAAGAGCAATATCTGAGAAAAAAAATCACATCAAAGCTTCCAGAACCCTAAGGCTTCCTTCCCCAAAGTCATAGGTCCTAGCAGAAAATAGTGCCCAATTCAGTGAATAAATTCAAATGTCTTAGACCGGCAAACTATCAACTCTGAAGATTTATTGAATATTTGGCCTGTAATCAACATTATGCTAGATTCAGGGGTATAAAGATGAGGAGAGGCAGAAGTGTCTCCACGTAAGTTCTGGTCTAAACCAGAGCTGTCTCAAGGAAATCCAAATTCTAAAAACAGCTTTGCTCTCATGCAGGCCTCCCTAGACCCCAAAGCCATCAGGTCAAAGCGATCTACCAAGCCACTGTCAGAATGATCCAAAACAAGTTTCTCGGGCAAATCCAGCATACTCAAAACTAGACGGAAGAAGTTTTCTAAATATACTTAAAGGATAACTTTCTTTCAATTAGTTCAAGTCCCTGAAAAGTAATGTTTCTGATAAGGACTTAAAAAAACACTAAATAGAATCATCAGCTCTAATGCCCAAATGGTCTCTGGAGAGTTCACTCTCATCACCTCTGTCTTGGCCCGCCATGTGTCTAAATGTGTTAACACCTCGTGTGCTTTTCAACACAGATTGAAAATGCCACTGAATGTGAAATCAAAGGAGACATCAAGGGGTGGGGAATTATGATTTCATTTACCATTTCAGGAGTTGCTGATACGGATCCATGAGTAGAGTTTTCCATGTCTTCCTGAAGTTTGATCACAGTCATTGATCATTCACCAGTTTAACCTTATTTCTCTAGGCCTGTGTCTACATCACACAAACAACCAGTTGATTCAGGCAGTTGACTGGTTCAGTTTTGTTAAAAATCAATTAAGAAGCTGACTGAATTGACCATTTGTTGAACTGAAGTATCTAATTAATTCAGCTAAAATGTTAAAGCAATGGTGTGTATAAACATTTCCCTAGGATGTATGAAGTTATAGCTAATGTTTGAAAAGGGGTAATTTCTCTCCATCCCAAATAAAGGTTTTTAACACATCTGTGCTTCATTATTTACGTCTTGATTGGCGTGACATAGTACTCTGGGCGCTAACTCTCTGCAGTCTTTCCCCAGGAGTTGAAGGAGATCAGGATATACTTAATAAAATATCAGAGCAGTCAAAACCTGGAGTATCCGTGGACCTCAAACCTGGCCTACTTAACAACATTTCCTTCAAGAACCGGTTTCAACCCTTTCCTCACCTCCACCTTCTGCAATTCTCCTCTGCCTAGTCCCAATAGAGGCAGACCTGGAAAAGAAATTCAAACATTTAAATGAAAAAGCAAAAGCCGGCCATGTACCTCATTCGGCTTTCTGTTGTTCAAGGGTAGTCTCATTAACGCTGACTCCTTAGGAAGACAAGTCGGCTCACAAAGCAATTCAGAAAAAGGAAAGGAATCATTGTAAAATGTTGCGAGAATAGCTGTCCTACTCTTTCAAAGATGTAGGATGGGACTGTGTGGATTAATTGTTGAAAGGACTGTCATGTATCGTTAGACTCTGGTGCTTTGATTCTTTCCCGGAGAACAGAGAAAGAGGGAAAGGGGAGGGGAGGGAAGACTTGTAACGGATCCTCTCTCTTTATGACTTCGAGTGAAATGAGAGCCAGGAGGCTCCGTGGGAGGTTTCTAACACGACTGCACCCCATTTCTATGGCTCCTTTCTCTGAAAAAACTCCAAGTGTTTTATGAACCTTGCCATAGACTTCCTGTCCACAGCCCCTCAGGATACAAAACAGGGCCACCATTATGGTCTATACTCCTTAAAGGAAGAACTCAAAACAGTCTCACTGCCTTATTTCTCAAGGGATTCTGCTCATGGGAAATCAGAGTTTTAACTTGCCGATTCAAAGACTTATTCATATCGATGCTTCTTCCAAGAAGACAAACCAACATGACTAAATTCCATTTTATGCAAGGTCCTAAAAAGAAAAACAAAAAGAAAGAAAGAAATTTTCTTTCTTTATTGCCAGGCTTTTACCCTAAAGAATCTCTTCACTCCTAAGAGCCATCTGTTCTAAGGTTAAATTCTATCTTGAAAGATCTTGAAGCCTCCAGAGTTGGGAGAATCAGACCTGGGCACTTTGTTCACTGTGTCAAGAGCAAAGAGTCCACACAGGTCACTTGTTTGCCATACCGGACCAAGTCCACGCCAGGCAAGGTTCCAGCCCTGCACACCCCACTGTTGCCAGCAACCCCCACTGTTGCCAGCACAGCTCTACCTCCAGATGCCATCAATCCTGGTGTCACCTCGGCTTCCAGCTCCCCACGCTCAGGCACCACCAAAACAGATCAATCAGGACATTGACAAGCAAAAACAAAATAAAAGAGACAAACCAAGAAGAAGACAGAGCAAAAACAAGGTTTTTCGTAGCCTTGAGGGTAGGACTATAAAAGATTAAAAACACACACATACACAAGGCTTGAGTTGAAAGCCTCTCTAAATTATATTTTGCAGGTTTTATTATATTATCTTTGTGGCACAGTTATTAAACATTAAAGATAATGACTTCATTCTACAAGTAACCTAATATTGAACATGATTGATAAGCAGGACCTGAGCTCTAAAGAAAACTCTGAATGTTGAAATTCGGGAGCAGGGGCAGCAGAGAAGCGGCGCTTGGGCCACCAGGTCAATGAACTGTGGGCCAGAGAGGGGCTGCAAACGTTTCATTAGGAAGTAGCTGTGCAGTCACCGCATTCCTTCTGTGACCCACTGAGAACAGGGACACTGGAAAGGGAAACGGGCTGCAGACACACACCAGGCTGACTCCATCCGCAGCGAACCGTCAGTTGTTCTCCGAACAGTCGAGTGAGGCTTGAGAAGCACTGCTTACAGACCTCCCAGGAGGCAGTGCCAGAAGGGAGACATCTGCGTCACCTTGAAATCCAGGTGAAAGGTGATGACAAGTTACAAAATTGTAAAAATGATACCTGGTAAAAAGGTAAAATAGTGTCCAATGGAAAGAAAATGGGCAAGGGAGCAGTAGCAGCAGATGAAGCACCTGCCCTGAGACCCCAAGAGCGACTCACTATCCCCACCCCGGTGAGCCGCCTGCAAGGCCTGTTTGAGGACTTATGCAGCTACATCAAGCCCCACAGCCCCCTCACCAGCAGGGCAGCCCAGGTCAGAATGAACAGAGGTGGCACCTGGCAGCTGACAGTGACAGCTCCTGCCCCTCCTTGTTCCCTCAGCTTCTACGCTTCCTGCCTCCTGCCACCCTCCTGCCTCAGCCTCCCAAGAAGCTGGCACTACAAGTGCACACCACCACACCTGGCTAATTTTTTATGTTTTGTAGAGATGGGCATCTGGCTATGTTGCCCAGGCTGGTCGCAAACTCTTGTCCCCTAAGAATAAATTTAATAAGAACTGTGCAAAGCCTGTATAAGGAAACACTTAAAAGTTGTTGAAAATTAGACTTGTTTGAAAAAATGTTCTTAATTATTCTCCTCCCTGTACCCAGCCTCTTTGCAACGTCACTTTGCAGCTCCTCTGCTCAAGGGAGTCCATGTCCCATCCCTTAAAGTCAGGACTGGCCCTGTGATTTCTTTAGCTAATAAAATACAGCAGAAGTGATTCTGTGCCAGTTCTGAGCTTGAACCTCAAGAGACCATGCATGCTTCTGCTCACTGTTTTAAAACTCTGCCCAGCTGCCACTTGAACAAGCCCAGGCTAGCCTTCTGGAAGACAAAAGATCACATGGAAAAAGAGATGGGACCCCCCACCCACCCCCGCCCCCCCCTCCAGGCTGAGGCCAACTTAGATCGCCCAGCACCCAATTGACCTGGAAGCTGACCACAGACACATGATGGAGGCCAGTTAAAAACCAGAAGAACTGCCCAGCTGAGCCAGCTTAAATTGCTCAAGTCTGCAGAATCCTGGCTAATTAAATAGCTATTGTTTGAAGACACTACGTCTTGGAGTGGTTTGTTATGGAGCAATAGATAACTAATAAACCAAGTAGGCACTGGAGATGCAGAAATGAATGAGGTATGCGAAAGCTTACTAACTAGGAGAGATGGCCACTCCTTCCATGCAGTCATTCATTCGTTCATTCATTCAATAAAGATTTTATTAAGCACCTACTGAATGCTAGGCTCTGTATTAGATACTGGAGATATAAAGGTGATACAACACAGTCCCTGATCCCAAATAAAGGAGGATATGGACAGTAAGCAGGCAATTCCAAAATAGAGTATATTAAGTACTAACACAGGACTAAGGATGCCTAACAGAGTTGGAAGCAGGGTTGAGGGTAGGGCAGCAAAGTTTGGGAAGGCTTCCCAGAGCAATCGATGTCTACGTAGAGACCTAAAGGATGGTAAACTTAGGAAAAAACGAAAAGGTTTTTCTAGGCAGAGGGTGCTACTTATATTTTCAATCTATACTGCTTGTAGTCAAAAGGAGGATAACATACATTGTTTCCATTACATCCCTTGATGTTGTGCCTCTCTTTGTTGGTCTTTTGAACAAACTGAGAAAACTCGGAGAATAAACTGCCAATTCTCCTGCAGAATAATTGACAATTTGGAACCTATAACTCTATAAAAAGAGTTTTAATTGAACACCCTCCCCCCATCCAAAAAAAAAAAAAAGAGGAAAGAAATTCAGATGGATGGTAAAGAAAAACACAGAAGCTGTAACTCTGTAGTTATTCAAGGGGGGAGGGAAAAAAAAGACTTCAGGACTGCAAAAACTCATTTGAGCCACAAAGCCACAATTTAAGTTAGCAGTTTTCACCCTTGATGTTGCATACCAATCCTGATTACACCAATTAATTAAAGTGGGTGCATCTGGTTCCTTCTAATTTTCTGCTATCAGGCAAAGAGTAGCTACTAATAAATGTTTATTAGATGATTTTTTTCAAGTCCATACTCTTACTGAGTAGAAAATCACAGTAATAATTGACTGGGGTAATAGAAGGGTTCTATAATGCCTAGATTCCTACAGCTTGCCAGTAATTTTTTTCAATGACAGTCTTCTATTCAGGGGACAGAAGATGCTTTCAAATCCCACCCTATAGCCACATCTATGACTAAACCAAAAATACAATTTCATTATACTTTATGAAGAAGATTGCCTGACTTGATCAATCAGCTCTGGTGAGAATTACAAAATTACCCGGGTGATTCAGCGGAAACGTTTTATTTCTGAGCTACTTTTAGTCACCAATTCTAATAGCTATTGGCTACAAATGAACCATATTTCTTCTACATGTAAGTCATGCAGAAAAAGGTAGCATAAAAGTAATCAAATACAATGGAGCCCATTGTGTTAACTACCTGTGTTGTATACATGGAAGATACAAAAAAAATAATTATTACACTATTTGGTTGACTTTCCTCTTCCCAATAAAAACACCCTTCCATGAAACAGCAACAGTAAACAAGAAACAGGGTATTCCATTGCCATGGAAGTTACAGTTTTTTGGCAAGAAATCAAGACCTTTGGGTTATTCTTGTTGCTATTAATTACAGGGAGGTTGTAACTGTTAATTCACAGATCTGTGCATGGTATAGCTCTTCCTCCTCAAAACACAAGGAAACTAGATGTAAATCAGAATCAACTCATTTAGACTTAACCCATTCAGAACCCTGCCACCCATCCTGCGATGCTGTCTCCAGGAGTCCTACTGGCCCAGTGGCAAGACTTCCTCTTCGATGGAGCCAATCTCAATTTTTATGGTACACATTCCCATTTCCTTCTTCTACACGAGTACCACCTTTTCCAGGGAAATTTGCTCAATACCATTTGGTGTCAGCTATCATTTCTGGTTGAGAATACATTCTGGAGGCATTTAGAACCGATCATTAAATGGGATACTGTATTATCCTCAATCCATTTATGCCATCCATTTTCCTGTCTTGTGTAGGTTGCTAAGGAGATTAGTGTGAAATGAGGTCCCTGTCCTAAGGGGTTAATCATTTTACACTGCTCACTCCCCACAGAAGTCATAATCTGCAGTGTGTGAAATCACATTTAGTTGCTGTGAAAATGATTATGATGCTTGGAAGGGAACATCGTGGCTTCAGGTGGGAGCTAAGCAGTGAGAGCAGACAGACTCCTAGGAAATACAAACGCTCTTCCCAGGAATAATGCTCACTACTAAAATAGAGGGGGATGAAAGGAAGGTACATCATAATATGTAAGAAAATATGAAAGATAATAATTTGGGACACGGAAATTGACTTTGTCGGTGGATTTTCCAGCTCTTTCGTTCTCTGTTCATTGTTTTTTTTAAAAAAAAAAACCTATAAAAGTATGATTGGACTACTCAAAAGATAATTATCACAACCCAGAAGCTGGCAGGAAAAATAAAGACGGGGAGACGGAAAGGAGTAGCCACTTTTCAATGAGAGCTGAAGGTAGGACGTCCTTCCTCTCCCCTGGGCACGTCAGTAGAGAGCGGAGGCGTGCAGAGATCCTCAGATCAAAGGCTCTTGACAATGACATGAGCCCTGCACTGTGCCAAAAGTATCAGTCCACCGTAGAGCAGCCTTCAATAATCTCTTAGTCTTAAAAATAAGAGCCAAATTTCAATAATTTGGGAGAAAGAAAACACACACACACACATATATAGAGAGATTATAAAAAACCAGAGATAACTAAAATAATATGCAAACACAGCCCAATTTTAAGACTTACTTAAATTCTGCTTAATGTGAAAATTTAAAGACTTAAAATAATGGAAATTAACAAGTGTATAAAACACACCATATGTGAATCCTTCAATATTTTTTAAATAAAAATGAAATAGTTAATATATACTGATCACTACAAAGGAAAAATAGTTCCGGACCTGCAAGGATTTTCTTATTATATGTGATAAACAGATTTCTGAAAAGGTGTAAGAAAATCAAAATTTTGTAACTGAACGAAATTTTAAATGTTCTGAAAAGTTTGCTACCCAAATTTACCTTGTACCAACTCCTTTTTATAAAGTAAGGAATGTTTAATCAATTTATGAAAAACTACCATGTAATCTTTCCTATACATATGCCCAATATCTAGATATCTTGAAAATGGAACTAATTTGTATCCCAGTAATTTTTGGCACAACTAGGGTCCAGTTCACCAGTGGCTTAAGAATCAATATCCAAAATGTATGAGTGTAAGCTTTCTTTTACCTTCTCCTTCCCATCCCAGCTTAAGAAGCCACAGGTACTCCACACACCAGGTGACATCCTGACATGCAATGAGCAAGTTGTAAGAAACGAGGCTTCCATGTGACTCCTGTCCCCAGGAACCCCAGCCTTAGAGTGCAGCAAAGCTGGGGAAAGCAGTGGTCCATCTGAGTCAGCATTCTTCTTATTTTTCTTCTTCTTTTTTCTTTTTTTTTTTCAATTTTAGGAAATATCTCATCTGGAATATCCCGCTGGAGAGACTTCAGGGGTAGACATGAACATAATTGATAATAAATCAAACCCTCAGGAAATGTAAACTTTAGAGAATAAAACTCAGTGAGCACAGTTCCACAGCACCAACAAAACACAGGTAAAGCAAAGCAGCATCTCTGTGGCAAATTAAATTAATGATCCACATTTTTTACCTGTATCTATACCTTCTGCCTTGTGACTCTGCTGTTCCTTCCAGTAGAGGCAGAATGTATTTCCTGCCCTGCTGGGTGAGTTGCTCTGGCTAATGGAACAGGGACAGGAATGGTGTCTTCAAGGTCTTGCCCTTAAGAGCACCGCACGTTTCTGCTCAGCACCCTTGAACTACTGCCACTGCCACGAGAAGAACACACTCTGCCGATCCAAGCAGGATGAGAGACATGTGGAGCAGACTGAACCCAACCCACAGCTGGGCCCCACGCTGCACTGTGCCCAGCCAGCACCAACAGACTCCAGGAGACTCCCAGACACAGGAGCAAAAATAAATGATTGTTATTTTAACTCAGTAAGTTTTGTGGTGACTTGTCACGCACCGCTACTATATAGCAACAGATAACCAATATCTGGATTGCTGTTTTATTGCTATATATACCAGGCCTTCAGCCTTACATTTTTGGAAGTCTAAGAATCTAAATGAGAGAACCCCACAAAAAAATAGGGTTCCCCAAAGGTCAACACCGCCAGAGGTGAACTTGAACAAAAACCCGTCCTCTAGAAATGAACTATGGAAATACATGCCTCTCTCAGACTTGACTCTACGTGGAATGGATGAAATGAAGAAAGTCCCACCTGAGTGTGGGGTTAGAGTCAAAATGTACACTGCCTGTGTGTTCCAAAAATACCCACAAATTTGGTTGTGAGAGGCCCTGGGCTGGTAATAATACACCAAGTGCCTGGAGAAATAAAACCCAAATCCTTTCTCGAGGAAGGTCCTTTAAACTCAAGACTCAAAAATTCCCCAGAGATAAAATTATAAGGAACATAAATCCCAATTAATAACTTACTGTAGCTAAATCGACACAAATCTTTTCAAAAGCAATGTTTAGAAAATGAGCAAGCTACAGAAAAATACATACTGTATACCATTTATATAAAGTTCAAAAGGAGGCAAAACTAATTATTGAAATATTTAGTATGTGGTAAAGAATGTATTAATATCAAGGGGTTGATGAACACTAAATTCCGCATAGAGGTTGCCTCTGCTGGGACAGAGAGGCAAAGTACAACGAGAGCAGGAAGAATCATATGTGGGACCTTCAGAAGTACTATAATATTCTATTTCTTAAGCTTGGTGGAGGGTACATGGATGTTCTTTTCACTACTATTTCCTTAAACTTTTATTTACACACTATATACCTTTTTGCGCATATATTTTACAATAAAAATAAAAGTAAAAAAATATAAAAGTGAGAGGCTGTACAGGACCATGCTGCCTGCAGCCCAAGTCTGGACACTCTCCCGGAGCAGTAACTCTCCAGGGCCAGCAATGCTTTTCAATGTGCCTTTCAGGTGGCCTTCCTCCTTTCTGAGGGGGGGAAAAGAAAAAGCAGATGGTCATGGGGCTTGTCATTAATGGTTTGGGAAGCAACACTCTAACAAGAAAGCATATGGGATGTTAAGAATTATTTGGGAAGAAATGAGAACAGTCAGCTTTTGATGCAGATCTGTGCTGCCACTGTTTTATACAGACAGAATAAAAGCATCAGGCGCGAACTCCTAAATGCCTGCAACTCAAAGTGCAATCAAGAAAGTAAGTGCCCTCTGTCAGCTGATGTGCATGAGTGCCTGAAACAGTGGAGAAGAAGAGGTAAAAAGACCCCCTTCTCCTCTTGGTTTCAGCCAGTTATGAGTTCTTTTCAGACACACATGAGCTCCGAGACTACCTGGTATATCTTAGTTCCCTACACGGTGGTTAATATTCTACAACTCTTCCGCAGCTCCTTTTAGAGGGCCACATGCTCCAGGAGTATGGCAGAGGCTTTGTAAGGCACGGGCTGTCAGACACATTGAGAGGATGCTGGGTTCGAAACAGAATAAATCAAAGGAGAGTCTGAACTGTGGGCTTAGTGTTCAACTGGTTTGAGATTGATTCATCCATTCTTCCTGCATGGGGGTGTTTCTCATGATGGTTACTTGGGACTTCATCAATTAAAGCACTTCCCAAAGAGATCAGTGAGTCTCCACTGTACAGGAGAGAAAACAGAAAGACAGGTAACTTTTCAAAAGCTGAATGGCAAGCGTGTGGCAGAGTTGAGGCTCCAACTAATTAGCCCAGTGCACTGGTCCCAGGAAGAAGTTTCCCTTCTTTGGAGAGCAAAAACAGAATGCAAGAAAGGTGTAAAGGCTCAGGGTAGGAGTAGATAGAGTTCTTTTAGAGGGAATCCCCATCACCAGTTTTTATCTTCATCTTTCCCTCTAACAAATTAAGACTTAGTAAGCATGCTATTACCCACTCTGGACTTCTGGAGAGAAAAAGAAATTTCTGATTCAGGAAAGGAATTGTTAATGCCAAACAGAGACAGCAGAGACCTGCCTTTATGTCAAGGCTATTGATTTAGGCCTGAAATTCTGAATGCAAAGTAATGAAATAAAGGAGCTCTGAAAATGATAAGTGATGTAAAATAAAGAGTATACTTAATGATGTCCATGACTTGAAAAGAGAACACTTTGGCAGCAAAATCAGTGCAAAGAAATGAATAGTCAACGGTACCGGAGGATAATGGATGAAATGAGTCCTGCTGACTGATACACGAGAAAGAAGATGTGGATGACACAGAGTGAACAATACAGGTAAATTGTTCTCAAATTTATGCATGGCATAGAGTCTGAAGTGTGATTTCTATGGCAGTACTTGGGGAAAATTATAGCACTCTAATGTAGGTACAGTTTTTCCTTTTGTTATCGCCCTGCCTCCCTTTCCTCCTAACCCTTTTAAAATAATTTTCCTGCCTGCCTACTTTTTCCCGCCCCCAGTATTTAATAATTTCACCCCGCCCATTCCTAATGTTGTTCCCTCCATGTTTTGCCACGGGCCATCAGTGAATGTGAGGCGCGCCAGCCTCGGGTGGGGTTATTTGCACGATGTTGGTCATGAGAGGGACAAGAATCTACAGGGTGTCCCAAAAGTCGCCATACATAGAGAAAATGTGAAATGGTAGCTAAAGGTGCCTTTATTTACAAAATATTCATTACAAAATTTTACAAAATATTCATTACAAAATTTTTCCTTTGTATAATACGGTCTCATGGGCAGAGATGAGAACAGCCGTACCTCCTTGTGGTTTTATCTGAAACACTGACAGTTCTTTGACCTCCCATCATGCCTGAGATTCTGCTCCAAGCTCCCTCCCCATTTCCATTCATGCTACAGGAAGTCACTGCGACTGCAAAAGCTGATGCACCCCAGAAGGGCACTGGCAGAAAATGGCAGGGTAGGGAATGGCATCAGAAGAGAAAGAAGAACAAGAATGCAACCTGTAGAGATTTCATGAGGTTTCTTTTTCTTTGACTTTCATTGTTAAATGGAAGAGCATTTTTTTTCTTTTCCCCAAACAAAATCCTATATTAAACCCCCTAAAAATAACTCATCTAAAATGGAGACATAGTAGGGCACAAAGCAAGACAATAAATTTAGGAAGTCTGAAACTATACCAGTATATTTTCTAACCACAATATAATGAAACTGCAAATAAACAGCAAAGAAAAACTGGAAAATTCACAAATATGTGTACATTAAGCAATTCACTGTTAAACAACCAATGAGTGAAAGAAAAAAAATCACAAGGGAATTTATAAAATATCTTGAGACAAACAAAAATGAAAACACAATATACCAAACATATGGGATGCAGTAAAAGTAATACTAGGAGGGAAGTTTATAGCAGTAAACACCTATGTTAAAAAAGAACAAAGATAACAAATAAGTAACCCAACTTTATAGCTGAACTAGAAAAATAAAAATAAATTAAGCCAAAGTCAGCAAAAGAAAGGAAATAATAAAGATTACAGCAGAAATAAATGAAATATAAAATATAAAAACAATAGGAAAAAACCAATGAGGCTGGGCATAATGGCCCACACCTGTAATCCTAGCACTTTGGGAGGCCGAAGTGGGAGGATCACTTGAGCCCAGGAGTTCGAGGCCAACCTGAGCAACACAGCAAGATCACATTTCTACAAAATTTTTTTAAAAAATTAGCTGGGCATGTGATGTGTGCCTCAAGAGGCTGAGGCAGAA
>RJWJ010039166.1:0-14535 GCA_004363605.1 Indri indri | reverse complement strand
AAAGATTCTGCCATGAGAATTGGTAAACAAATTCAGCAAAGTCTCAGGTTACAAAATTAATGTACACAAATCACTAACATTCATATATGCCAACAACAGTCAAACTGAGAACCAAATCAAAGACTCAATACCCTTCACAATAGCAACAAAGAAAATAAAATACCTAGGAATATATTTAACTAAGGATGTGAAAGACCTCTACAGGGAGAACTACAAAGCACCGAAGAAGGAAGTAGCAGAGGATGTAACAGGTGGAAAACTAAACCATGCTCATGATTGGCAGAATTAACATTGTTAAAATGTCTATGCTACCCAAAGTGATCTACAGATTCAATGCAATCCCTATTAAAATACCAACATCACTTTTTTCAGATCCAGAAAATATAATTCTATGCTTCATATGGAACCAGAGAAGACCCTGTATAGCAAAAGAAATCTTAAGCAAAAAGAACAAATTGGAAGACATCAATTTATCAGACTTCAAGGTATACTAGAAGGCTATAGTAACTAAAACAGCATGGTACTGGCATAAGAACAGAGACATATACCAATAGAATGTAACTGAGAACCCAGATATAAAACCATCCTCATATAGCCATATGATCTTTGACAAAGCAGACAAAAACATACACTGGGGAAAATAATCCTTATTCAATAAATGGTGCTGGGAAAATTGTATAGCCACATGTAGAAGACTGAAGCAGGATCCGTACCTCTCAACTCTCACAAAAATCAACTCACAGACTTACACCTAAGGCATGAAACTGTAAGAATTCTAGAAGAAAATGTTGGAAAAATTCTTATAGACATTGGCCTCGGGAAAGAATTTTTGAAGAAGACCCTGAAGGCAATCCAGCAAAAACAAAAATAAATAAATGGGAACGGCTCAAATTAAAAAGCTTCTGCACAGGCAATGAAACTATCAGAAGAGCAAACAGACAGCATACATATTGGAGAAAATATTCACATGCTACACATCTGATATAGGGCTGATAATTAGAATCTATATAGACTCAGGAAAATCAGCAAGAAAAGATCAAACAATCCCATTAAAATTTTTTCAAAGGAAGACAGACTAATGGTCAACCAACATGAAAAAATGCTCAACCTTTCTAATCATCAATGAAATGCAAATAAAAACCTCAATGAAATATCACTTAACTCCAGTGAGAATGGCTTTTTTCAAAACGTCTCCAAAAAACAAATGTTGGCTTGGATGCAGAAAGATAGGAACACTAATACACTGCTGGTGGGACTTCAAACTATTACAACCTCTACAGAAAGTAATATGGAGATACCTCAAAGATCTAAAAGTAGAATACCATTTGATCCAGCAATCCCATTACTGGGCAACTACCCAAAGGAACAAAAGACATTCTATAAAAATGTTATCCTCACTTGAATGTTTCTAGCAGCACAATTCACAATTGCAAAGATGTGGAAACAACCCAAGTGCCTATCAATACATGAGTGGATTAATAAAATGTGATATATGTATACAATGGAGTACTACTCAGTTAAAGGAACAATGGTGAACTAACACCTCTCGTATTATCCTGAATTGAGCTAGAGCCCATTCTCCAAAGGGAAGTATCATGAGAATGGAAAAACAATTTCCATGAGTACCACATGTACTCACCATCAAAATGGTACTAATTGGTCAACACTTATGTGCACATGTAGGTAGTAACATTCACTGGGTGTTGGGCAGGTGAGTGGGGAAGAGGGGATTTGTATTCACACTTAATGGGTGAGCTGTGCACTTTCTGGGTGATGCACACACGTGTAGCTCTGATTTGGGTGGTGCAAAGCCAATATATGTAACCTAAACTTTTGTACCCCCGTATTATTTTGAAATACAAATTAAAAATTAAAAAAGTATTCCATTCTCACATGACAGCGTACCTATTAACAGCCATGTACTATACCTAGTGTGAAAAAATAAGCAGAATTTAAAGGAAGTTAATTTCCTGTTTAAGTAATTTGTTTTGTTTTTATTTCAAGTAACTCCAACTTAGAAAATCTTTCAGTGTATTTAGAAGTAACAGAGGAAAATAGAAGCAGGAATGCTACTAGTCTTTGTCTATGACACACATTTCCAACTTCTTTTTAATTGATGTATTTATCATCTCATATTTACTAAGATTTTCTAATCTACTAGGACAGAGTACAACAGTATACTTACTGACATATTCCCCAAAGAAGGTAATGCATGGTAGGGAGCCAGAGAGTGATCGGAGGTTGGTGGCACTGCAGGTCAGTTGGTCGGAAAAAAACATGTCAGAAAAGGTCACATTTGAGTAGAAATCAGAGTAGAATAGGGAGTTAGACATGAGAATATCTACCTAAAGAGTGTTTTGAGCATAGGTAACAGCCAGAGGAAAGCCATGGGGAAGGAGTATAATTGACATATTGGAAGATCAGGGAAAGAGCCCATATGGGGAAGAGTTGGAAGACAGTAGATTAGAGAAGTGGCTTTTGTTTTGCTACCACATATAAATTCCTGCTGTATTTCAGTCACAATTACCTCTTTTGTTTTTGAATGACAGATATAGTTTGGGATAAATAAAATTGCCGATAAAATATCCAAGAAGTAGAATTTTATAAAACTGCTTAACTCAAATAACCTATCCATTCAGGCATTCCAGTAAGATTTACAATTAATCTAATAGACAAAAATAAAACATAGTTAGATCTAATTGGTAAGAAATGAACTTTGCTTCATTTTTGAACTAATACAATGCAAAGCTTCACTGTATTTAAGTTTTTTTGTGGTTTTATAAAAATTGTAAAAAGTCAAGGGCAATCATTACCCTGCATCCTCTTTAAAATACTTCAGGGACTCTCGATTGCTGACATTCTCCTTCCCCAATTCCCCAATCTCATCTCACACATACTCACACCATTTTACAAGTGCATTCCAAATATTAAGCTCATATATTTATGATGTGCTAATGTCTTGAAAAAACATAAAATGAAGAATGAACTTATGTTTGAATAAAATTGGGTTTATTGACTTGTTGCAATGAGGGTGAATACACACCATAGGAATCACATAGCTTCTCAGTAAGAGGGTCTTTGAACATTTATTATAGTGATTTGTCTTGCGTTAGAAAATGTTTCAGAGGGTTTAAGGAAGCAAGGCTTTGCTCTAGACTGCATTCTATCAGGAAGTGGAGTTAATGCTATGATGGGGTATCAATATTTCCTATTTAGAATATGGGTAAAATAACGTGAGGCTAAAGCTGCCATTGTCAAAGAAGCAGCAGTAATTTATGTTACATAGATATGGGAATATTTCCTCATTTTGGTAGTTTGGATAATGTTGGTATTTTCTCTAAATTTGTACATGAATAAAGAGTGGTCTTGTTTTTGTTTCTATCCACTGAGTTTATAGAAGGGCCTTGTATAATGTTGACATTAAGTTGTTTATGAAGACAAACATCATGGCATCACTGTGCCATACAATCTCTGAGCAACACCAAAACCTTGTTGAGAGGGCATGGCCAGCCCCAGGCCAGCCCCTGGGTCTCAGAGACTACTTTTATATTCTTCTAATGTGATTGTCTGGCTTAATTTCACTCTTGCCATAGACCAATCCATAAATGACTTTTTCTTGAGGCTTCAAAGTTGTTGAGCTTTATCATCTACTATGTGATCATGTGAACATAAAGAATGGATATTTTGCCACTGTCAGTGGCAGTGTTTTATATACGTTATGTAGATGGAGTTTGTTAATTGTGTTGTTCAGAACTTCTATAACTGCTTTTTTTTTCTGTTTATTCTATTGTCTCTGGGTATGTTTGTTGATATTTCCTATTTTAGTTTTATTATGGGCTGAATGTTTGTGTCCTTCCAAAATTTGTATGTTGAAATGTTAACCTCCAAGATTGGGATATTAGAAGGTGAGGCCTTTTGGAGGTAATGGGGTCATGAGGGCAGAGCCCTTGTGGTGGGGTTAGCACCTTATTAAGGAATTCAGAGAGAGATCCCTTTCATCAACTAGGGGCACAGCGAGAAGGCACCATCTATAAGCCAGAAAAAAGACACTCACCAGACACAAAGTTGGTCTTCATCTTGGACTTCTCACCCTTCAAAACTGTGAGAAATACATTTCTGTTGTATTTTTTATTTATGGCATTTTGTGATAGCAGCCCAAACTATCTTGTTTTATTTTGTGATAGCAGCCCAAAACTTGTCTTAATGAAGACAAGTTTTACTGATTCTTTACTTACATATTTTGAGGTTGTTATAAGGTGCATGGAAATTTTTAAATATAATATTTTCCTGGTTGATTCTTTTCTCATCAAGTGACCTCTCTCTTTTTTTTCTAGAAATGCTTTATGCCTTAAAGACTGCTTTATCAGCTTTGCTGCAAATAGTGATTTTATGAAATGCATTTATTACTTATTTTTAACTATTTTTTGTCTTTATATTTGTGATGTGCATCTTATAAACAACATATTTTTTAAGCCAGTCTGAAATCTTAGTTTCATCGTGGAAATTTTTAGTCCCTTTACATTTAAAGTAATGACAGATATTTTTGGGATTTGTATTTATCACTTTATATTGACTTTTATTTGTATCACCTAGACTATATTCTATTTTCTTTCTCTTCTTGAGGTCTTTTTGATAAATCAGTGTTTTATTATTTTTCAAATTGTTATTACACACTTGATTTATTAAAATCTAAAGCCAAATAGACTGATAGAATGAAAGACGGTCATCATCAATCCATTTTCTTCTCTTACACATGGCACTCCACACCTCCTGAGGTGAAGGTCGCCTGTCCTGTGACTGGCCTTGACTATAAAATGTGGAAGAAGTGACACTGTGCCAGTTCTCAGACAAGACCTGAGGAGAACTGTGAGATTATGCTGTATTCCTCTTGGATCCCTGACCCCTAAACAAGATAGCATGTAAAAACTGTGTCTATAAAAGAGGAAAACCAAGGAAAATCATCATTTTTAAAAATTTGCAAGTTCTACACCAGGAAACATGGTTAAAAATTAGAGGTGGTCTCCTTTTGGTAATTAGCAAAGTCCAAATGTGGAAATGAAACCACTAAGTAGAAAAATCCAGACCCCGAGATACTTTTAATCATACACTGGTTGGACATCTGCCTGTAATATTGGAAAGGGATCCTATAATCAATGGAAGAGTAGAATAGAAAAAAAAATTCTTTTTTTTCCCAGAAAAATTCTTATAAGCACAAGCTGAACTCAGCAGTGAAGTATCCCTATGTATCAAATTAGTAACATAATTATTTGAGCTAACATTTCAAATTTTGTCTGCAAAATATTGGCAAACAAATAAGAAACCACAACAAAATGCAGGATCATTTCTATAAATGCGTCACTGAGATATTTCTAACTATGACATTTTCATTAATTTATGCTAAAAATTCAGGTAAGATAAAATGAACATCATACAGCATGATTAAATACCTGGATTCAGGATTAAACTCATTAAGTTAAATTAATAATTAAATACCTGCTAATAAAAATTCAAAAGGAAAAACTTAAATACGATTTAAAATTTTAGTAGCACAAAATTTCAGAGCAATAGTGTATCTCAATTCATTACCATTCTTTGTCACACTTCTAAAGCACTCACATGCATACTTGTTTACATAACACACCATAGTTATAATGGTTAAATTTTGTATTCAATCTGTTCTTTTTTGCATTTTAACCAAATATTTTAATCGAACTGTAATAATATATAATGAACACTAGCAATTATTGGTATTATTTGTAATATTAATAAAAACTTTGGTAATGGTTCATCAACTGTCTATATTTAGCTTGAGCTGAAGAGTGAGTTTCACATTCACATTTTTAGTTTTACTGATACTTTATATTTAGGAAATAGAAAATTTTAACTCACAACTTCAGGTCACTGGGAAAGGCAGAAGAGTGTGCAGATACAATCAGAGAACTTTGGACCTTCAAATCAAAACAGGTAGTATTATGGAGATACTTCTTACTTTCATCATATAATCAATTATTGAATGTTTTAAGTTCGGAGACAGTGACTAATGGATAATTAATTACTTTTTTCTTTATTTAGATCTAGAAAATATTTATTAATTTGTGCTTTAACATGGAGGTAGTATGTAATTTCTTAATATATCTGATAATATATTGATGTTTGTTTGTTTTTGGCCTCTGATCCAGTTAATATAAAACAGTGAGAAAACCTTGTGCTGTCTTTTGGATCAATATACAGTATTTTTAGAAAAAAAATACTAATATTTTATTTTAATATTGTGTTTTAGCCCAAATGTAAAGGTCCAAATTTTCAAGATATTTAATATATTTCTGAGATAAGACAATTCATCAAATAACTTGATATTATATTGCATGTGTCAATTTCTCTGTTACAGACTCTGTTGTAAAAAATGTAATTTTATTTTTCCATACTTTAGTTCTCTATTCTGACCTCCTGTTCTTCTTAATTATGTATTTATATGAAACACTTTCAGAGAAACTTTTTTTTCCATGCGAAAACATTCAGTGGTTACCCAGTAATCTCAGGTTTTATGACTGACTTATAATCAGGAATAAAACTAACTTGGGTTTTTTATTTCTTTCTCCTTTCCCTCCTCCCTGATTTTTTTTGTATATACATATTTTTTCTGATAATAATTTTGAGCACTGGAGATACAGCTGCTAACAAGATGATCACAAACATTAATGTCATAAGGAATCTGGAATACTAAGAAATAAGAAATACTATTTGGGAAAGGAGACAGATAACAGATAACCAGATGAATAAATAACACAAATTCAGCAGTACTCTAAGTCCATAAATAAAAGCAAAGATCATGAAAAATAGACTGGGACCTACTTTGGAGATAGATACAATAGGATGAGGTAACTGACAAGATATAAGGAAAAGATAGAAATTAAGTATAATTCCTACACTTTCTTAACAGCTTTAATGATCAGTTATTGAGATTCAAAAAAGTGAAAGAGTAGTAGTAGGTATGTTGTAGAGAAGAGTCAGGAATTCTAAGGCTTAGCAGTGATTTAATTTTAATTATTTGATTTTTTTTTGTTTTGCATTTTGGGGATTTTTTTGGACTATTAACAGAACCACAGTTACTGATTTGATTTGGTGGTGATCAACAGAGAGAAAAGCTGAAAAAGTAGCAAGTGTTCTAACTTGTTTGTTAGTATTAATTAGAAGAAACAAAGATAATGGAAGAGTTTAATAGATCAAATGTGGTGTACAGTGTTAAGCTTTCTTTTTCTTTTCAGCTGCTAGTAAGAGAAAGTCAAAACAGTCATTTACGTATACATACACACATATATCCTCCTATAGGAGCATATTTTTCTCACATGAAATGAAGTCAGGAGGAAGGCAATACAGGGCTGGCATGGCATTTGCATGATGCTAGCAAGGATCCAGTTTTTTTTGGACTTTCTGCTGCCCCATCCTTTGAGTGTGGCCTTCTATACCCAAAACTTCCTCTATGAGGCATGAAATTGAAATATAGTCACTGTTGTTTTAGTCATCATGTTTGTGCTCCAGGCAGGAAGAAGAAAAATGTAGAGTGGGGCAAAAAGAACTTTTATATAAATGAGTGAACCCACAATTTTAAGGAGATTCGCTGGAAGCCACAGCTCCACAACAATTGCTGCATACTGTTGAGCAGAACCTAATCACACGGGCAACCACATAGTCTCAGAAACTGAGGAATCAAGATTTTCCAGCAAAGTATATTATTGCCACTACGGAAATCATGATTCTGCTTCCAGAGATTTGAAATTCTACTGAATATACAATAAATATTTATTATTTTGTACATCAAATATATTTGTAAAACA
Organism: Indri indri; assembly: GCA_004363605.1. NCBI lineage: Eukaryota > Metazoa > Chordata > Mammalia > Primates > Indriidae > Indri > Indri indri. Next base: position 6,700 of record RJWJ010039166.1, on the reverse strand, counting down.
TTTCGTATTTATTATTTGATTAATATGTTGCTTAATAAATCCAGCACAGAACTTGTGATCTTTTCTCCCAAACTTCTTTAATTGCAGTGTGCTGCATCTCATTTATTGGGAATTTTCTTCCAATTACTCAGGCTAAACAATCAGGAGTTATTACTGAATTTTTTTCTCACATACTATTAATATTTCTAGTTTGGGTTGGAATATTTTAGTGTATAGATGATATCAAAGTAATCAGAAGAAACAGTATGTTTTATTATTAATAATGCAGGTAAAGGTAGAAAATTTACCTTAAAATAAATCTTAAATTTATAGATGACTCCATGAATCTTAAGCACTTTAAAAAGTATCTATGTAGAATGAAGCAGATTATTATAATATATTTAATATTCATACACACATGTAATATTATATATATTTTAAGTTCTATAGCCAGAAAGGAGCTTGAAGCAGATTATATACAAATTTCCTTTCTAATCTACAAGTCTGTCTCTCTGACAAAGACAAAGACAAATCATCCTCTACCACCTGGTACTGAAGTAATTGTAATCACTAAGAGACATACTTTAAATTCTTATTGACAATATTTGAAGAATATTTTCTTGGATCTTTTCAAAATACACAATTTTATAGACGTGCGGTGCTAAAACAAAATTCCAATACTAGGTGTGTGGTTTTTCAAATTCATTAATTTTTAAATGAATAAACACAAAAATATCTATTTTTAAAATTCAAGCTTCTCAAGGAGTAGCTTAATTTTCTAAGACAGTCCTTAGAGTCAGAGGAATCAATTTCTAAAGTATCACATAATTAAAGCAGTAGGTGTATCATATTCTCTGGCCAATAGGCACTTTTTATTTTTGAAAATATCAAATACAGAACCAACCGGACACTTTATCCAATTCCTTTATTTATTCAAGTAATTTTTAAAAAATCTCCAAGATTTCTATATAATTTTTGAATCATTATGTAGAGATATTCTTAGATATTACTGTGTGACTTTACTATATGAATGCTCTAGAATTTATTATCTGGAATTAATTTCAATATTGAACTTCCATTTCAATTTGTAAAACAATGATGAAAAGAAATATTAATGCCTATTCCCTATTTTTGAAAATGATTTTGGAATTTCACTGTTCATAATCATGCTTTTTGTTGATTCTGTGAATAGTCTTTATAATATAATAACCTCTTTTAATTTAACTCAGAATTTTTCACTAGAAATGGCTATTGAAACTATTCAAATAACACTTTAGTTCTTGTTAATAAAATCATAATTTTCATTTAATATGTTAATATAATGAATTTTACTTCTACCTTTCCTAGTATTGAAATTTTTTTCTGTTTTTGTATTATGTTCCAAACCTTAACTTGTTTATAATGTAATCTTCTTCTCATACATGATATTAAGTTTTACTCTGCATTTATGCATATCTAATTGGGGCTGAGAGTCTTTTGTAGTAGTTTTTCTCAGTGGGGAGGTTATTTATATTGATTGTTTAAAAAATTAAAGAGAGACTGTTTAGTTCAAACTAAAAGTAGATGACCATTTCCAAAAATACTTTCACTAACAGAAACAGCAAAGTTGATGTTTGAGTTAATAGTACAACCCAATTCTATGCCTTTATATTTGTAACTGCATATTCATGGTGATTCTTCATTTAGGCACAGACTTCTGAATCTGAACACTTACACTTGTAGTTTTAGCTGGGCATTTATATGTAGAAATATATTATTAATAATTAATTATTCTTTACATTACAAGTAGGATATTATATTGATTTTTTGGTGTTTATGGCTTATGAATAATGAGTATTGTTCAAATACAGCTAAAGAAGATTATAGGTTACATCTTATGAAAAGTGTCTGAAATACATTTTTGAGAATAAGTGGGTAAAACATACACAAATATCACTTTTTGTGGTTTTTGAAATTAATACTAAGTTAATGTATAAAATTAAGTGGTGAAAATTTTTATTTTAATATGTTCTAACATAGTTTAAATAATTTGGAGAGAAATCTTTATAATTTGACCTTTTCTCAATTTTAAAGCAATGTGGCTCTAGTGTCTTTGTTTCATTAAGTATCTTAAATGCCTTTCCTCAAATATCTTAAATGGTTATTAAAGTTTCTGCTTCTTTTGGGGTTAATATCAATGATTTATGTTTTGCATGGAAATCATTTTTTATCTCTACATTTTTAAAGATGTGCCCAATAATTGCATGCAATATTTTCTTAAAATCTTTCTTGTTTCAGTGATATAAGTGGTTTTATTTATTTTTTTAGTTATCTTACTAATTTTTATCTTATATCTCTTTCATTAATCTTTTCAAATAAACGTTTCTGATTTTTTTCTTTTTGATTTATTTCAAAAGCAATACACAGGGGAAAGCATTTCAGAAAACAGAAATTTCTAGACTGCTACATAAAATGGTTTTATTATTAGAAGTTCTAGGGAGATGCTGTTTAAATTTATTTACACTTTTTTTTTCAGCAGTTAATCATTTTTCTTTCATCTTCTTTCCATGGAACTTTGATTTTACATATCGCGTTCTCCAGGGAAACACTTTGAGATCATAAAAATTCATAAACTCAAAAGGAACTGACCACAGTGTCCTTTGTTTTCTTGTTTTAAGCTTCTCCTTTATTTCTGTCCCTTAAAGATGCATGACAGAGTTTTCATATGTGTGTGTTTCTTAATTCAGACACTACTTCTTGTGATTGACAGTGTAGTTTGACATTGAACATCAATAACCTTTAGTTAAGAGATGGTTTAAGCAGCAAAATACAAAATGCTTATTTTGGGGCTCATGTTTTATCTCATATACATTCAGAATCTGTTATGCACTATTATCTTCAGAAATTTAGATGAAGATAAATTATTTTTAATAATCTTATATTTAGATTTGAATCTGTCTTAAATAATATTATTAGAAATGGGCAAATAATTTTAACTTTATATATGTCTTTCCTGTTGTCTACATAAATATTGCATTACATATGAGTATGTGCAATCAATCACATTCTATACAATGATACAATTAATATATAAATTAACATCAGATTCGTTAAAAAGTGTACATTAGAAACTAATATAATTCTAAATAATGAGTCTTCTGGGATGATATTGTAAATACTGGAAAGATAATTCCATTGAATGCGTTTAGACTGTTTTAAAGGCCAAGTAAATTAAATATTTGTTCACTTAGGACATCAACCCACAATATTTGTTCATATATAAACTGAGTCCTCAGAGGAAATTTTCCAATCTGCATTTGCAGTGAAACAATAGTATTCAATGTTTTGGGGCTACCTTATTGGCAATAATACAAATATTCTGAATCCTAATACCGTACCTAAAATACAATCATGTGTCGCTTACCAACACAGATAGTTTTTGAGAAATTGTTCTTATGTGATTTTTGTCATTGTGTGAACATCATAGAGTGTACTTACACAAACCTAGATGGTATAGCCTACTGCACACCTAGGCTATATGGTATAGCCTATTGCTCCTGGGTTACAAACCTGTATAGCATGAAATACTCTAGGCAATTGTAACACAATGGTAAATATTTGTGTATCTAAACATAACTAAACATAGAAAAAGTAAAGTAGAAATATTATGAGACCACTGTCATACATGTGGATCATCATTGATCAAAACGTTGTCATGGGATGCATAACTATAGCAGAAAACAATTTCATGTAAGCAAGAGGAGGTAGAACAGAAATGAAAATATTCTAAGCCCTTATATTTTGGGGCTGGTTAATAAAGATCTTAATAAATTTTTATCTCTGTTAATTTATGATTACATGTTAAAATCTCAAGGATGTGCACTAGGGGAACAAATATAAATTATCTTTCAGATCAGTGGAAGAAAAAACAATGGGACAATAAAACTTTATTCAATTCAAGGAAGACAGTAAATGAGGGAGAAATAAAAAAAGCAAGACAATAATTTTTTTGAAATATTGGTAGAAATGTATTCATATATATGCATAATCCTAAAATATGTAAAAGACATAAATTACCTACTGAAAATTGGATTTTGTCGGATTAGACATGAAAATGACCCTAACGCAGTCATGCGCTGTTTATAAAAGATACACTGATAGTATATTGACAAAGAGGGATGAAGTAACAGGAAGGCTTGATTTTCAGAAATGAGACAGTTTAATCAAGAATTGGCAAACCATCTCAATAAAGGATTATCTGGTAAACATTTTAGATTTTACGGATTTAAGCATCTGTTGCATCTTTTCACCTCTGCTGTTGTTGGATGAAAGCAGGAATGGGTTTGTCTATATTACAATAAAATCTTACACATGGAAAGAGTTCATGAGCTATACTAAATGACCTTAAATGACTTAAATTAACACTTATTGTTGAAACAACTAAATTGTTGAATTTTAAAAAAAGTTGAATTTTGAACTTAACCATCATAAAATTACTCAATAAAAAAGTAGACAAAAGATGTAAACAAAGACTCCACCAAAGAATATATATGAATGATAACTTAAGCACATGAAAAGATGCCCAATCATTATCATTAGGAAAATGAAAAATAAAACCACAAGATACTACTATTAATATATCGTTAGAATGGCTGAAATTAAGACTGACCACACCAAGTAATAGCTAGGATGTGGAGGCACTGAAAGGCTTATGCACTGCTGGTGGGAACGTAACATAGTACAAATACTTTGGAAAACAATTTGATAGTTTCTTAAAATTATATACCTTTTTGGTATTTGAGGCATCCCAGTCACTTAGTTGACTAGACTGTCATTGTCTTTTTATTCAAGACTTTCCGTCTCTTCTGGAACCTCTGAATGTTGTTGTCTGAGACCTCTTTATCCTTTTTCTTTCCAAAACTTATCTTTGAGAAATCCTGTCTAGTTTCATGAATTTAAAATGCTGTATGCAATGTTATAAGTATAAATCTTTGCCCAATAGTTTCCTCAGCCTTAATTTTACTTCCTACATTTAGTCTACACACACACACACACACACACACACACACACACACACAAACACACACACACACACACATAAAATTTGTATTCTTAATAGGCACATAAAATTCACATTCCAGAAGCAGAAAAGTTAATTCCCACCTCCTGTCCACACCACTCACATGGGTGCACAGGCACACGCCTGCCCTGGTGCTCCCTTAGTCTTTCTTATCGTAGTAATCTTTACTGCCCAACCGACCAGCCTGTCAAGCAAAAACAGAGACACTTTTGATTCCCATATTTTCTCACATACCTATCAAAATCAGTTCAGTCTGATTAATTTACCACATGCTTGGTGCACATACTGGGCTGCCAATAAATATTTTCAATATTAATTATAATAATGCTAAGAATTAATGCAAGCAAAAAATTGATTTAATAGATACAACTATATATTATTTTAATCTATAGCAGAATGCAGGCACTATTCATTTTACTGTAAATTAATCAAAATCCAATGTTAAATACAAACACGAACAGTTTCTCCAATGCTGAAAATATTTTCAAAGAATGAGGCAAACTTCTATGAGGTAGAAGATATAATAACAATAAAGAACCTTGACCATATGTGTTAAGGTGTGCATTTATTTATTAATGGTATACATACTTCATAACATGTTTATAGCAATCTGAATATAAATAACACTGAAAACTTGTATCTGTTTAGTATTGACTTTTTAAAATAATGAGTTCTTACATATAAAAATATATGCACTATAGTAATTATCCATTATGATTATTTACTTTAATTAGTTATTATGTTGGCTTAGTTTAGGGAACATAATACTAGCAAGTATAATCAGAACTAAATATCCCCTAAATGAAAAATATTGAATTTTATAAGGCATTTAGCCTGATATTCTAATAATGTATCTAATGATTCGATTTTGGACTTCCGCAGCCTCCAGAACTTTGAGAAATAAATTTCTATTGTTTATAAATTACCCGGTCTCAAGTATTCTATTTCAAGTTGTACTCTAAAATTAAAATATGAATACTTTGTGATTGCATATTACGTGATTGCAGGGATGGAGATTATACAGGGCCTCAGAAACACAGATTTCAACCCACCAAGGCTGATATGGTTACAGCCACTGCCCAGTGTCCAATCGTCCAGCATCAGTGATGAACACTAAATCCATGATATGGCAGCAATTCCCTGGGGTGTTCAGCCAGCTACCTCGTTTGCAGGTTGACTCCATTGGATCATGTCCATCATGAAAGGGGTGGTGTTTTTTTCTTACTGGAATAGACTCTTACTCTGGGTATAGATTTGGCCTTCCTCCAAAACTCTCATTAATTTATATATGAAATGCCTTATCCACACAGTATCGGGTTTCTTATAAAGAAACTCGGCAAATGAAGTGTGGTAATATTGTGGAATTCACTGGTCTTACCATATTTCCCATTGTCCTTAGCAGGTGGTTTGATAGAGCGGTAGAATAACCTTTTGAAGTCTCTGGGCTGTGGGCTAACATCTCAGCTTTCTGTAGAGAGTAAACAAGTTAAGGGGCATTATACAGGGGCTATCCTTGGCCCATTTAAATAACAATTTCTGCCTAAGTTTTCAGCCTGCTGCCTTGCCCTATAGACCTAAGACCTGCCAGCCCACAAAAACATACCACATGAGCTAATTCTCTCTCTCTCTCTCTCTCTCTCTCTCTCTCTCTCTCTCTCTCTC
>RJWJ010039165.1:0-14591 GCA_004363605.1 Indri indri | reverse complement strand
TCCTGCTTTGCAAGGTGCAGGTTGCACAGAGCCCCGTGAAAGATACCCAGAGAGGCGGGGAAAGGAGACCTGTCTCCAAAGAGACGTTACCCTAGAACTACAGAGGCTTTTACAAAAAAAAATTGCTTTCGGCAGGCAAGGTCAAGGATGTCTCCTGGAGAAAATGCTGGGCTGACGGTGAGGGCAAAGGTGTTGCAAACCGAGGGAGGGAGCAGCCAGAGGAGACCAGGAGAGAAGGACAGAACACCAAGGACACACCTCTCCCTGGGTGTTCTATGGGCGACTCTGCTCAGCGTATTCGAAATCCTGCTTCTCTCATCTGGAACTAACTAGCTCCCCTGTCCCGTCTGGAGGTGCCACCACTCAGCAGGCATCCAGGTGAGAAACCTCGGGTGGCCCAAGACAGCCACGGCAGCTTGACTTTCTCTACACACAAGTCCAATTGCAAATCACCAACTCCTCTGGCTCCCCTCGCAGACCTTGAACCCACGTTTTCATACCCACTACCTCGAAGGGACCCTCTGTCTTTGCTTGACTCGCACGCCATCCTCCTTACTATTCTCCCTGCGTTTGCTCTCTTCTCTTCTCAAATCCCCTTCTCCCAGCTGCACCGCCCCCCACACACACACCTGAGCCAGAGTGATTGCCCTAAAAACTAAAATGAAAATCTGCCTTACAACCTTCCAGCGGCTCCCCGTCTCTCACAGGCTCCCTGACACAGTTTGGTCTCACTCTCCCCACAAAGCACCCCGCGAGCCACGAACTTGCCGTGTTCTCCCACTTCCTTGGATGTTCTGTTCTCTTTGCCTTCTTGTTCTTCTCCGCATCCTCTGGGGCGTCTTCCCTGACCCTCTCCCCTTAAACTCGTGAGCTGCCCTCACCTGTGCCTGTAACTGCATCGTGGCTCCCGTCTGTGGCTCTTTTTCTGTGTGCCCGTCTCCCCCATCAGGAGGTGAGCTCCTCCCACTAGGGGTCTGTGCACCCCTCGTTCCTGGCACAAGCCGGACACACAGTCGGTGCTTTGTTGGATGGGGGAAGAACTCCGGCTCGGCCAGCAGGCAAGTGTGTGCGAGGGGCAGGGAGAGACCACCTATAACTTGGGGTGGGGGGAGTTAGGCCACTACCCCTGTTGTCCCGGAGTCTTTTGGCCCCCCGAGGCCCTGTGCTGTCTACCCCAGAAGTTCTCATTCTTCCTGGGTTCCCAAAGGGATCTCTCACTATGACCAGCTCCGGGGCTGTTAGAGGACCACAGAACGCCCGTCTATAGTATGGGGAGAAATTCCTTTTCCTTTCATCTGAGACAAGGTCAGACTGTTTCACAATTCTCACAATATTTCTTTTAAGAAACTAAAGGAAAACAGATGCACAGGGCCCAGAAGGTGGGGAGAGGGAGCGTTAGCATAAACCCCTGATGGAGCAGCTGCCGTGGGCAAGACCAGCACCAGCCTCTCCTGGGACAATGTGAGGTTGAGATGAGGGCTTGTGCCCCTAAAGGGCTTAGCCCACAAGGTAGTGGAAGTCAGCACCTGTACACCCAACTCTAATGGGAGACAGTGACAGTACGAGCTGGGTGGAGGCACAGGCCAGGCAGAAATGCTTCCACCTCCTCAGCCACGAAAGCAGACTTCCCACAACCTCTGCCTCCCGCTAGCTCAAACCATTTCTCCAAAGCCCTCCTCGGTCTACGTGGCAATCAGCGGCCCACCAGCCTCTCCGCTTGCTCCCTCTAACGCTGCCCCTCCTGTCTTCACCCCACCTGAGTATCTGGCTAAACTTCTGCAACTCATCACTCACCCAGCAGAGGAATTTGGACTTTGTCCTCAGGAACCGAAAACCATGGAAAGATTTTAACCAGGGAAGTAGAGTCCTGTGGCCAGATAGGATTTGGGACTTGGTGGCTGCTGTGTGGAGCTGGGGATCGGCCTTAGAAAAATAAGACGAAATGGCCAAACAACCCCAGAAATAGCCAAACAGCCCATCTTGGCTGGCCACCGAGGGATGAGAAGCTGCCAAGCTAGCGAGGGTGGGAAGAGTATCCCAGGAAGAAGGAATAGCATGAGGAAGGGGCCAGACCCTGAAATCTAAACTGGTATCGAACAAAGAGAAAAGGCGAGAAGGGGCTGATGGGGAGACAGGGGAGAGTGGCCTGAGCCCAGAGGCTCCCATCAGGTGGCAGGCGAAGTGTAGAGAAAGGTGACACACGTCCCTCCTGGGCTTAACGGTCAAACTCCAGGTGCTCAGCCGTGTCACCTGCATGTCTGATGCTGGAAGAATACATTCTAGAAACTGCCAAATCTGGGCCAGTCCAGGTGGTCCTCACATCTTGTCCAATCACATCCCACAGGAGACCTGGGCTTTCTCGGGAGGCTCAAGTTTCCCCTGAGGAGCTTCCTCCAGGCCCCAGGGGACCTGCACATGTCTCCTCACGCCCCGATTCCTGCACAAGGACAGGGGCTGCCTTCTTGATTCTTCTCCAGGGGACTGTGAGACTCTCCTGGGCACAGCTTTGGCAGCAGCCCCAGGGACGGGCCAGGCCCAGACACCGATGAGACCTGCCAGCTGTGCCTACACGGCCTGCTCCCCCAGACTGGAGCTTGCGCCCTGAAACTTCTCAGCCCCATTCGCTGGGGGGTGAGGCTGGGGGAGGGAGGAGCCAGCCCAAGCAAGACAGGAGCGAGTCCAACAAGTGAGAGGTTCCTGAGTCTGTTTTATCATTTCTTCGCAGTGAGATCATGGCATTATTGCTGGGTGAAGCAGGCACACTGCAGTTAACTTGCTTGAGCAGCATCTCGACCTATAACAGGGGGTTGCCTGCCCAGCAGGACTGTTAGAAGAAAGCGCTAGAACAACATCAGTGCCTTAGAACACTAATAATAGTGTTATCGTTTGTGTTGTTGTTATATTCTGCAGCATCAGAAATTCTAATTCAAATCCTTTGCTCTCCTGACCAGATCTTACCATCTGAGTCCTGAGAAACAGAGATGTTCAAATCCCCAGCCAGGAAGTGAATGAGGAAGGAGGAGGCTTGGCAACTCCTCCCTCAGGATTAACATGGGCGACCCCTTGTGAGGAGCCAGTGCCCCGGGGGTGCCCGTAGGGACATAACTAACACTTGCTCTATTCCGGTTTGAGTAGAAACTCATTTGTTCCTGCTAACACCCACAGGAGGTAAGTGAGGTTAGGATCCCCATTTTTACTGAGAGGCTGGAGCACTGAGGGGCTAAGTAACTTGCCCAAGGCCACACAGCATGTGCATGGCAGAGCTGGGATTTAAATCCAAGTAACCTGTGCTCTCAACTCACTTCACCACTCCACCAGGATGCTGCTGGAATTTCTGTGCTCTTCACCCAGGATAAGGGACATAGCCCTGTCCTTGAAGGCAGCAGGCTGAGGCAGCAGGTGTCTGGATTGACCCCCATGGTCAGGTCTGGGTTGGGGTTCCCAGGGCAGAGTAGGCAGTAGCAGCTGCTGGGGAGTAGGGGACAAGGTGCAGGGCCAGGCTGGGCCTGACGCTGGAGGGGCCACAGCAGAGAGGGCCTGGCCGAATCTCAGGCCCCCAAGCAGCTGTAGCACCCCCGGCCCTTTGAGCCTGTGGACCCAGACCATGCTGTCTTTGCATCTGGGGCCAGGCGTGTGGAACACAGAACACAGTGGGAAAGAGTCCTCTAATAATCACAGGTGGTCATGAAGGACAGGGTCCAGGGTTCTTGTGACTCCAGGGCCCTACTCAGCCAGTCTTGTCACCCACTGTAGGTTGTCCGAGGAAGCCCCAGCTTGTGGACCCTTGTGGGGTACGGGCTTGGGAGGAGCAATTGCTGATCTGGCATCTGGCCCTCACTCTCTCCTGGATCCTTCAGAGGCCTTTACTGGGGTCCCAAAGAGAACGTGAAAACAGGGACAGCCGAGCTGCTCTCGGCACAGAGCTGCATGCTGGGCAGCCTCTCTGTGCGGGGGATCGAAGGAGCCTGTGGGTGGGAGCAGCAGCTCTTCCCTTGGAGGCCATACATGCCCTCAGCTCCTTCGGTCTGCTGCCGGGGCAGCCTCTGCTCCTCCCACGCGTGCGAAGGTCAGGCCATCTCTGGACTCAGAAACAACTGCCAGCCTGGGGCTACGCGAGCTGGGCTCCCCTCCTCTCTGGCTGCTTCCTCCCAGTCTTCTCTGCTGATACTCCACGTGTGTCCCCCTCTAGGTCCTCAACGCCTCCTCCCGCTCCGCCCTGCCCTGGAGAGTTCATCCACCCCTGCCCCAATGACCCAAATGCTGAGTATGCCCAAACCCATGTCACCGGCCTGGACTTCTCCCTTGGGAACCCGGCTGTCCCTGGGCACCTCCCCATGGAAATCCTGCGTCCAACATTGAACCCCCTTTCCCCCAGCCTGCTCTACCTCAGTGCACCCAGCCACCCCACCAGAAGCCGGGGCAGCTTCGTTGATGCCTTCCTACTCCCCATATCCAAAGTCAACTCTGCTTCCCTCCCGTCCCTGGAGTCTCTGTTCCCATGCCACACCTTAATCAGGCCTAATCACCTCCCTCCCTATCTCTCCCCTTCAAATCCTCTCTGCACAGAAGCCAGAAGGACTTCCCTATTATGATTATGATACTCCCTTGCCACAGACGAGCCTGAACTCAGGTTGAAGTGTGAGCTCTGCGTCTTGGCATCCAAGGCCCTCACCAATCCGGTCCACCCCTGGGCTCCCTCACTGCCGTGGGCACCCCTTAACCCCCTGCCTCTTCCTCAAGCACCTCGCCCGTTAGCCATCACACACTTGCCTTCTCTGCTGGCTCCTTCCTCAAAGGCTGACACCATGTGCGGGAGAACACACGTGGGGGTGGCCGCCTGGCCCGTGAGGACTGCCCTTGTCTGGGAATGACCTGCGATGAATGAGTGGGCTACCAAACCACAGATGTGCTGCGCCCCCAACCCCGCTTGGCTGATTGGACCGGTGGTGGATACTTGACCCAAACTGGGCCAAACAGATTCTCTTCCTGAGAACTGGAAACTTGGCATCGAGAGTTTGGGAGTCCTGTGCCCCTAAGTGACAGAGCGCTAGAGGGACAACGCCTGACCTCTGGCTGCTGGGACCACCTGGCTTCCTGCCCTCCCAAGTCAGCTGTCCCTTTGATTCTATGCCACAGCCAGGATTTTCCCCCAAACTCCTTCTGTTGATTGCACATAGAGAGCAGCTTAACTCAAGTGTCTCCCACCTTCAACCTACCTCCCTTGCTCAGTTTCCCCACCAGCCGCTATGACTCTGTGCTCCCCTCTCATCAAGACTCTTGTAAAGTCTTCCCCATCGGACTCCACTTCCTCACCTGTCATCATTCACTCTCAGCCACAGTGAGTCAGACTATTTATCTGGCATCTGCCTTGTGCAAGAACCTGAGGATACAGAACAAGACACAGCCAGGGACCCCAGAGAGCTCAGTCTGGCTGTGGGGACAGACGCAGCAAGGGGTAAGTGCACATTGTAATAAGGATTAAAATAAAATGTGGCCAGGACTCACAGGGTGTTATCAGAGGAATGGGCTCATGGAAGGTGCCCTGGAGGAGGGGACATCTGAGCAGTGTCTTCCAGCTATGAGTGTTAAGTTTCAGTTCAAGAAAAATAAAAATGAGCTATGACTTTTTATTCAAAATGAAAATAGGTTTATTAATCCCTGTGAAAAACATAATATATTATAACCAGAATACCCACTTCATTGATAGGAAAAAATTTCATTAAGGAGCTTGGCACTGGTTTTCACCTACCCAAATGTTATCATCTGGGCACATTTGAAATGCTGGCAGGTAGCAGGCCACGTGGGACCTAGTGACTGGGGTTTTCATCACTGTCGTAGAGGGTTTAGGCAAGGGAACAATGTGAGCAGAGGGGCATGGAGAAACTGCATGGGGTGGCGGGTGGGGAATGACAAACATTTATTCACATAGGGAGAGGCAAGGAAAGGAATCAAGAGGGCAGATTACAGAGGGACTTTTTCCATACGCAAGCCCTTGTTAGGCTTTGTCCTGAGAACAGCAGGGAGCCATTGATGTTACTGAGCAAGAGAGAAGTCATTGTCACTTTGGTGGCTAATGTTAGGGAAGGGAGGATTGCCCAACCCCTGGTCAACCTTTAAGCCCTCTGCCTCGGTCCCTGAGACTCAAGGCTCCCACGTAGTAGCCACTGTCCTTAAACTGTCAGGTATGAAGGGAGGGGGCAGTGTCCAAAGATTGGGGCTCAGAGGGAGAAGTGTTCCCTGCTACCCTCTGTCCCCAGCTCGCCAGCTCCAGGCTGAATATAATTGTCCTCAATGAAGCCATCATCATCCTCATCTTCGCCCAACTCTGGGCGGTTCCCCCTCCCTGTCTCAGGCAGTGGGCGGTGCCGATAGCTGGCATAGTACCGGCGACAGAGGTGGCATTTGGCAGCAAGTGCGATGAGGAGAGAGAGGACCACAGCCCCCAGCACAACCCCAACCAGCACTGGCCATGCCCGGGCCCCAGTGCCTGGTCCAGGGGCCATGGCTGATGCTGTGGGGAGCTCTGAGGGCCCCATAATGGCTGTAGAGAAAGGGACAGCATTATGTGTGAGCCTCAGATGGGGCTCTCTGGGGACACCAAGAGGAGTGCAGGCAGGGTCCTTCCCACCAAGCCCAGCATCTAAGGGCAGCCTCCCCGAGTCACCGCCCCATAGTCACTCACTTTGGTTTGTCTCATTCATGGAGGAGCCTGATGACACTGGTGAACCTCGGCCTCCAGAAAGAGTCCGGCTCCAAGGAGGCGCCCCAGATGCGAGGTAGCCCCAGGGCACCAGTCCTGGAAAATACACGTACGTGTAGGTGTCAGGGATGGCCGCAGAGTGCACACACCAGGTCACACTCACAGCCATGTTGGTGCTGCACTAATGCTGGGGACGGAAGAGCTGGCCACACCAGGTGTCCACAGAAGAGAAACAAGCTGAGCCGACAGCAACTGCCCATTTGTAAGGGACGGTTGCAGAGTCCAGCTCTAGAAGATACTAGAAAAATAAATAAATTCTAGAACTTACTGAGCACTCCTTATGATTCAGGCACCAGGCTCATAAAACCCCATAATGTGGGTATAAGCATTAGCCCCCCTTTGCAGATGAGGGCTCTAAGGCTGAGAATGGTGAACTGACTCAACCAAAGCCCCAGATTGCACCAGAGCCCAGCCTGCCGGACCGCTTGGCCAGCTGAGGACAGGAGATGGGGCAGAGGTGGGTCCTGGCTCCCCAGCCAAGTGGAGACCACACATGGGGAGGATGATGCACGTCCCCACCCAGGGCAGAGGCCTTTCTGTTCCTGAGTGGGAGCCACCGCCACTCCACCTCAAACCCCTGTCCATCCACCTCTACCCATCGGACGCCAGACTCTGCCCCCAGAGGGAGGCTTGAGCCATGGAGCATCCAAACGAGCATCACCTGAGCCAGACACCTAGCGGAAGAACGCCTGGATTAGGGGAGTAGCAAGAAGAAGGTCATCTAGGCTTGGGACCACCTGGAGGAGGAGCACCTGAATCAAAGGTGTGTCTGGGGAGGCACACCTGAATCTGGGGAGTCTCTAAAGGAAGAGCAGCAGCGTCAGGGACATACCTGGAGGAGCAGCTAGGGCTGGAGAGTATCTGTGAGAGGAGCACCTGACTCCAGGGAGTCACTGGGAGCAGAGTAGCCAGGCTGCAGAAGTGCCTAGGAGAGAAGCACCTAGTTGAGGGGAGTATCTGTCATATTCGTTGACACAGATACTTTGAAGACACCCTCGCTCCTCATGTCCAACCTGGCGTCAAGCCCTATCAGTTCTTCCTCTAAATATTGTTGGAACAATTCTGCCCCTCCTCCCCACCTGCTGCCACTGCTGAGTCCAAGCCACCTTCACCCTGGACCTCGACTCTAGCCAGAATCTCCCACTGGTCTCTCCCCACCTCTACTCAGTCCCCCAGAGTGATGGGTCGAAAGCCCAAATCTGCCCCCATCACTTGCCTGCTTGAAATTCCTTCAAGAGCTCCCCATACCCTCAGCGCTGCCTGCAGACTCCTCAGTGTGTCCTTCAAGCCTCGCAAGCCAGCACGTGGTCCTCAAGCCACCCCTCCCCCTCTTCCCCACAGGTCCCTGCCCCACACCCAGACGCTAGCACACCCTTCCAGGCTCACCCACCCTCTCGCTTCCCGGCCACTCCCCTCCTCAGCGTTTCGGACCCCTGCCCATCACGGCCAAATCAGACCATACTTGCCCGTGAGCTTGTCTCAGGGTCCCCCCACCCCAGGTGACCCCAGCACTGTCCTGCCCAGTCAACCACCAGTCAGAACTGGCCATTGCCAGACGGGCAGCTCCCCGAGGGCCAAGACTGGCTGATGAATCTGTGCCCTGGTGCCGCACGGAGCTGGGCACTCAGCCACTCAGAGCCAAGCATGAGATGAAGGGGGTGGGGGCGCCCTAGGAAGGAGCGGTAAACTGCTGGTTCATTCATTAGCCTACCGCGGGCCTCACCCCAGGCACCAGGTCCTCAAAAAATGACGATTTGTTAAATTGGAATGAATCGAATCCAATTTGACGTTTCTAAGATTTTATTCCTATTCCTTTCCTCCCCGCCCTGTCCCTGGGAATTCTTCCCAAGGAGACACAGACACACACAAACATACACGTACCATAACCTTCCAAGGGCACATACACACTCCCCAAAAGGCCTCTGAACTCACAGCCTGCACTGAGCTGCCCGTCCCCCTGCACACACACACACACACACACACACACACACACACACACACACACGTCACCCCACCCCCTCAGGTCACACTTTCCTCCACTAACGAGCGCATGCCCCTGCTCTGCACACTCATACCCCCGCTCTGATCTGTACCTCTTTCCTGCTGCCAGGAGCCCCTGGGGATCTTGCAGCGCCTGGGTACCCCCTCGCAGCCCCCCAGTGGCTTCCCCCTCTGCTCCCACCTTTGGGAACTGTACACAGTCCGTGGAGGAAGCTTCCGGCTGGGGCCGGCAGAACCTGGAGTGGTGGGCGGGCCAGAGCTGCCACTTGACTCACCTGGGGAGGCAGCGGGTGGGGCGAGCTGCAGGTGGGGCGGAGGCGGGGCAGCGGGCAGCGCTTCCAACAGGGAGGACTCACTCGGCATCTTCCCGAGCTTTTGACAAGAACTTTATGGTTTCCGTCCTCACCCCCATCCCCATGCTGGGGGTGGCACAGCTGGGATCCAGAGAGGGGTTCAGTGGCCCTAGAAGGGGCAGACACCGCAGCACACAGCTGCTCAGACTAGTGGCCCCAATAAACAAGTGAATTTCTGGTAACAGGTACAAAGTCCAGAGTTGCAGGGAGTTTGGCAGGCCCGTGAAGGCGGTGGGCTGGAATCAGAGGGAAGGAAGGGCATTCTTCCCAGGCAAAGCCAGAGGGACTAAGAACACTCCAAAATTGCCTGCAAACGTGTGTGTGTGCATGTGTGTTCGTCTGGACCTCAAGGATCCTGCGACCCCACCAGCCAGACTCTGAACCTCTCCCGTAATGCTCCCTGACTCCCGGTTGCCTCCTTGTCGGTCCCTGGGCCTGGCGCCTCCTTGTCCTTCAACACCCAGTTCGGGAGTCACCTTCCCTGCAGCCTTCTACCTACAAGCCCCGCCTCTTCTGATCCCAGAACACCCTCTGCGCAGCACTTCTCTAGGGACCTTGTGATCATTTCTTCCCGAGCTGCCTCCCCGCCTCCCGCCGCCCCCACCCCGCCCCGCCCCCTTAGCCTGGGAGCTCTCCCAGGGCGAGGCCCAGCTTTGACAGCCTCTGGGATCCCAGCACCCAGCACAGTGCCTGACCCAGGGCTGGTTCTCAGTAAACACCTAAGGAAGGAAGGACTGCACCTGCTCAGTCCTAGAGGTACTGGAATTCACAGGGACCCGCAGGGCATGGCTGGAGCCAGGGCTGCGGAGAGGGATTGCAGGTGAGGTGTGGTAGAATCAGCTGGAAGGTGGAGGCAGGTTCGTGCATGGCCCGGAATGTCTCAGGACAGATCTGAATGCTCACTGCCAATGACCCTTTCCACCTCTCCCACCTCGCCTGGGCAACACCTTCACCCTTTGCTCCAGCCACCCCAGACTGTTTTCTCCTCTATTCCCTGGCCTCCCAGGCTTTGCAGGCTCTGCCCCCTACGGAAGACAATAAGCAAAGGCTCTGCACATCCATCATTCCGTCATTTATTCAATGAATATTGTTTGAATGCCCACCACCGAGCCACAGCCAGCCCACATGGCACACATTGCAAGATAGCAGGCGGCTATATCAGCTCCCACCAGCTCCTAAGCCAGGAGCTCTGGTGCAGTGAACAACCTTTACAGCCTTCTGTGGCAACCCAGGCAACCATGTGGTAGGACCTGTGCTAACTACCAGGGACAGAGTTTGTCCCACCAAACTTCCTTCTGGTGGGGAAGAAGATGGATAATACACAAGTAAAGAAATAAGTATGATTGTTTCAGATAACGGTGAGTGCTATGAAGAAAGTAAAATAGCTTCACGATAGCTTCATGGGAGCATAAGCGGAGACTGCTACTTCAGATGGAAAAAGAGGGAGCTCACTGAAGAGGGCACGTTTGAGCTGAGATCTGGGTAAGGGTAAGACAGCTATTGTGCCAGTGCCTAAGGGAAGAGCGTTCCAGGCGAAGGGAATGGCCAGGACAAACACATACCTGAATGGAGTGCAGAAAGGGGCGGAGAGTGGAACAACCCGCACTGGAGATGGGTCAGGAGCCACCTGTAGGGCCTCAGGGTTGGGGTGGGGGAGTCTCTGCCTGAGAAGGGAAGCCACTGATCATGTGGGCAAAGGACCGATCTTCTTCACATTTTAAAGGGATCGCTGTGTCTTTGGTGTGCAGAATGGACCCACAGAGGCCAGGGTGGAAGCTGGGGGGCCAGTTAGCAGGTGTCACCAACCATCCAGGGGAGAGGACACAGGGCATCAGAGAAGTCAGGAGGCGGGAGAAGCACACAGATTCCAGGTAAGTGGTGAAGGCGAAGCTGACACGATTGGCTGATTAGATGTGGGGTTTGCGATAAGGAAGGGAATCAGGAATAATTGCAAGTGGTGGTCTGAGCCACTGGAACATGAGAGCTGTTGTTTAGTGAAGTGGGAAGACTCTGGGGGCGGGGGGCACCCAGGAGCTGAGTTAGACACCTGGGAGACATCCAAGCGTCACGCGGAGCAGGCAGTGGGGAGACCTCAGCCTGGATGCAGCGGGAAGTGGGGAATGTGCATTTGGGAAGCAGAAAAATGTGGATGACTTTTAAAGCCAGGCATCTGGGTGGGATCCCCAGGGAGGAGTGTGGAGAGACAAGCAGAGCCCTGGAATATGCAGAAGTAGAAGTCGAGTGGCGAGAAAAAGTGGGAAAGGAGAGTGAGGAGGGCAGCGTGGCCAGACGCAAACACTGAGACAGCATCCTGGCAAGAGAGGACAGCTTTCCCAGGGCGAGGGCCTGGTTTGCCGTTAGCCAAATGCTGCAGTCGACGAAGACACAGACTAGAATTGACCTTTGAAACTGGCCAAGTGGAGGTCACTGGTGACTGGACAAAAGCAGTTTCAAGAGACAAGACAGCGTGTTGGGGACAAACGCCCAGTTGGAGCGACGCGGGCGATGGGAGCAGAGGAAGTGGAGGCCGCTGTTCCAAGGAGTTCTGCTGCAAAAGGAGCAGAGAAATGGGGCAGACACTGGGGAGGGGGTGGGACCCGGGCAAGGAGCTGTGGAAGGTGATGCGGCAGGAAGAGAGGAGGACCGACCCGAGTGTGAAGGCCTAGAGGAATCCAGAGGGCGGGGTCACGTGCGCAGGGAGGCCTGGCCTGGCAGGAGCAGGAGAGACCCTTGAGTCGCAGGGACAGGTGGCCCACGCGCGCAATACATTAGGTCTTTGCTGTCCTTCCAAAGAAGTGTTCTTCCGCTGGCTTCCGTTTTCCAGAGAAATAAGCAGCAGCGCTTGTCCTCAGCTGAGAGTGGTGCGCAGGAAGAGGCTGGAGGAGAGGAGAGGAGGTGCCAGCCTGGGCGAGAGCACGGGCTGCCAGTCAGCATCAGGTCCCCGCTGAGCGGTGGCCGTGGTCAGCTGGGCAGCCTGAGTCTTTTCCTCTTCCAGCCACTCCAAGTGCAGGGCTGGGGATGTGCCTGGCAGAAAGGATCAAGCGAGAGCGGGGCCAGGGGGCCAGCTGCGGGCAAGGGCGCGGTTGCCATGAGCAACCGTGGAACCCGCCCCCCCCCGCCCCCCCGCAGGGCACAGAGGGCAGGGGCAGCCGGAAAGGCGGTAGGATCCGCGGATTTCAGGATGGATTGCTGGTGGCCCAGACAGGGCGAGGGGAGAAGACAGGATGTGTTGGGTAGATGTCGCCACCTGAAAACGGAAGTTCCCTGAAGGACGCGGTTCTCGATAAAGGCCCAGCATTTGAACCATGGGGCGACCCGGAGGCGGGGGCTGCAGACCAAAGGTGGTTTTTCTCTTATCCGAAGTGTGTGATTAACTCGGCCTTCTGAAGCAGAGGTCCAAGGATGGCATTCTAAGAGCTCTGTTAATGAGCGACAGAGCTGGGATTCAACCCACGCTTCTGACCCCACGCCCAGCACCTTTTTAGCTACGTCCCAGCCACACCCCTCTGCTCCTAGGGGTACCGTTGACCATCAAGGTGTTCGATTCCTCACAATCATTCCGAGTGACAGATAGCAATCACCTTCCTTTCAAAGATGGGGTTGTATTTCCCAAAGGAAGCTCAGGGCGCTGCTACCAGAAGACCAGGAATGAATGCTGAACAGGCCAAAAGCTGGGCGCCCCGTCCCCACCCACACCCCTGCCTGCAGCAGACAGGACTTCCAGCCGGGGTCTGCGCCTTGGGGTGGCTGCAGAACCCCTTTGAGAAGCTGAGGAGAGCAGAAAGACACGTGTGTGCACCAGTCACCATTCTCGAATGTGCTCACAGGCCTGCCCTGAGAGATGCTCAAGAAAAACTTGGGTGGACGAATGGTTAGTTCCAGGGGCTCACTTGCTCACTCCAGGTTAGAGCTGGTGTTAACCCTTTTCACTCTGCTCTATTGTAAAGAAATGACCCTTGTGGATGGGTAGAGAGCACTTTCTGTCTACAAGCCTCTAGAGGAGGCTGCCGGTCTCCCACGCTTCCAGCCACTTCCAGCCTTCCACAGAGGAGTCAGCACCTCCTTGGGACTTAGAAGCATCCTTAGGGGGACACCGCACTCTTCCTCCTTCGGTCAGCCTCCACCTCCCCAGGAGGCTGTCTTTCCCCACTCCTGGTCTGCCACCCCTGACCTCCTGGACACGCCCCAGCATTTGAAGCATCCCTGTGGTCCCACAAAGGACTGGGCTTGAAGCTTGGCGAAAACGAGCCCCCTGACCCAGTTACCCCTAAGAAGTCACAGTTCACAGGGTAAGCTCAAAGGATATATCCTCAGTAGAGCTTCCCAGGCCTGAAACTAGCGAAACGTTTCCTGATTGCAGCTTCTAGGGTCTCCTCACTTCCCCAAGGGCAGCAAGACTATCCAGGCCTAGGGCACCCCACGAAGCTCCAAGAGTGAGCTGACCTGACCGAGCCTCTTACATACCAACCACACCACCCTGAGACTCCAGTATAATTACCTCATAGAGTTGCCACATCGGATCCAACATCCAGCTTCATGGGACAATTTCTTCCCCAGCCACCAGCTCCAACATGCCACATCAGATATACCAAGATAATTAGACATCACACATGCACAGAGGAAGGACGTAGCAGTCTCTGGGCCCCCGTGGTTAGTTATCTCTGGGTAATCAGGTCTCGGAGGAACAAAGCTTGGCAGGCTTGGCAGGGACTACCACAGCCTCTCCTGAGGATGTCATGTCCATGCGAGCGGCCACAGGTGGTGGACCAGCTAGACTTCTGCCGCCCACCACACTGCCTCTCTGGGCCCCGGAAATTCGAGGAGTCATCTCTGCCACATTCTTGCTTTCTCATGGAAGCCCTGTTAGGAAGGGAGAAGTAGGAACCTCGGTGCCCACCTGAGTCCCTGGGGATGTTGGAGCAGTTCCCATGTAGAAATTCACTGGTGGCAGATGCCACTTAAGCCTGGAAGGAGAGGTCTGTCCCCTGGGGGCAGGACGCCCACGCCAGCGTGTTGTTGCAATAGCACATGCTCAGTGGGAACAAGTGTCCCTTCCTCACGGTGGGGGAGGGTGGAGCTGGCAAAGTGCTGCCCTCGGGGAGAAGGGTTAAGAAAAGGGTGGAGTTGGGATGCTGCCTTCAAAGCTTTCCTAATCCCCAGTGTAAACAAGGAAAGTAAATGAGGAGTGAGCCTAATGGACTGGTGTTGTCACTACCTCTTATCCTCAAACCGAAAATTAAAATAAGACTAAACAACCAGGAGACAAGAGGAGGAGAGTGGCTCCTGTGAGGAGAGTGTGGCTGTGGCCTGTGGTGGCAGCTGTCCCTCATAAAATGTGTTTTGTATGCTAAGCAGGCTGCTATTGTTTGAGGCAGAAGGACAATGAGTCACTTGTGTCTAGTGCTACTGGGTGTACTGTTGGTTCTAGGATTTCAGAGTGACGTGGGGTGAAGCAAGGACCTGGTGTATCTTTTTTT
>RJWJ010039164.1:0-14580 GCA_004363605.1 Indri indri | reverse complement strand
CTTTCCATCTCTGCATTTCAATGTTCTCATCTGAAACTCTATAGCCAAGGTTTGCATGAGGATTAGTATTTGCAAAGCACATATGAATTAATACATGCAAAGCACGTATGCTTAGCACATTGTTGTCACTATATGTGTTTGCTCAATAACTAAAATGCAAAAGTAAATCCTGTACAACTATATAGTATTTTATATAATTATATCTAATCTCAAAACATGTTATAAATAACAACAAAAAATTCTCCCTATTTTATACCAACAGGTATAACAGTTAGGCATTGAAATAGGATAAAGTCCTTGCTCAAGCTCTGTGAAGTAAAGTATTCATTCATCCATTCATCTATTCATTCATTCAACCACAACACAGAGAGGGCAGGTTACATGACAAACACTATGTTGGACACTGAGCTTGGCATGGAAGGCAAGTTTAGAATCACTGTCTTCAAGGAAGTTTCAGTTAGAATCACTTAAGTGATCTTTCAAATAGTTGAGATAATAAAAAAAAAAAACCATAAATAAGGTATCTATTCCCCTATGCACATCTAAATAAGGTAGGTAGATTTTTTTGCTGTAAAGAATCAGTGAATATTTTTGGCTTTGTGTGACACATTGCCTCTCTTTGTTGCAACTATTCTACTTCACAATAGTAGCACCTACACAGCCTTAGACAATACATGAAGGACAAACAAAGGCAGGCAGCAGGCCATATTTGACTCGTGGGTCATATAGCATGCCAATGCCTGATCTAAAGGCTTAAAATTCCCATCTTTATAAGGGAGTTACCTCTGAATCTCAGGAGGAAAAAAATAATCATCCACTTTTCTTTAGGATCACTCTTGTCCTCAAGACTTAGTCAATGACTTAGGACAGGTACAAAAACAGAAGAAAAGACAAAGAAATCTAAATCAATAGAAAAATTTCAAAATTTCTACAGTACACGCTGCAAGGGAAACCTCAAATTCTAATCTGTACATTTCAGTATGTTGCTAATCATAATTAATTCCTTTTGTATTCATTGTAGGAACACTAATCATGATTAATTAATTTGGTATGAATGTGAATATAATATTTAATTTATCCCAAATTTCAGGAGAGCCTATTTCAATGAATAATTGAAAGAAAATGAGTTGAGGAAAGAAGGGAACAGAAAGTTTGCAATGGCAGCCACAAAATGCAAGAGGAAACAGCATAATCCAGCACTGCTTGAATGCTGTATTAATAAGAGATGGGTTCAGTGGGATATAAATACAGTGTATGTGTCTCTTAGTAACACCTTACAGTGAAGAATATTTGTAGGAATACAAGAAACTCCAGAGCTAGGGAATGAAACATCTCAAGTTCTGGCAAAATTGCTACTGGTCCCCGACCCCTCCACTTTGATCCACTTTGCAGAATTTCTGACAGGGTGACATTTCTCAGTCACAACAGAGAATAATTCTCAGTTGAAACCACTAATATCTGAAATTGTTTCTTTACAATGCTTTATTTTACAAGGTCAAAACAACATTTTGTCATCTTCCCCTTTCCTGTCTAATATGCATACATTCACGTATTGGCAGAGTATCAGTTAGTGGAAAAATAATTTCATTAACTGATCTGTGCTTTTCATCTCCAATGCCAAATCAATGTTTCAGTTTTTAAAAAGTGTTTTTTTTTTCACTCTAAGTAATACCACAGATTATATTAGGAATTACCATATAGCTTAAGTTGAGAATGGAAAGATAAGAAATACGTACAAACCAAATTCCATTACCTTACCCCTAACCAACCACAGTCTCTTGCTAACTTTAATTGTAAATGTTAGTTCATTTCTTCCTATTTTCTGCTGTCATTGATGACATTTTAAGGGCAGGACTATTGAAAAATTTGAAAAAGGAAAAGGGAAAGGCCTTGACTATTAAGCCACAGGACAAATAAATGCAATCAAATAAGATGACAATTGCATTTTCCTTCCTTCCTTCCTTCCTTCCATCCATCCTTCCTCCCTCCCTCCTTCCATTCGCCCCTCTCCCTCCCTTTCTCTCTCTCTTTTTCTTGTTTTCATCAACTTGCCTTCCCTGAAATATAGATTCACTAGGACCCACCATTAACATTCCAAGACCATCATGCTAATTTAAACTATTGTGCCTCTATATGACCCAGCTCAAGTGGGAAATCCTTGCATTTTTCTAGGTTGAGTCAGTTGTTCATGTGTACCCCATAGTGTTTTTCTATTATCTCTGTATACTGTCATGTTAGATTGTGAGTGACATCTACATATTTACCCCCATTTTTAGACTGTGAGCTCCTTGAGGACAGAATTTATGTCTAATTCATCTCTGTTTCCTCTCTTCTAGCATGGGACCTAGCACACAGCCTGACACATGGTGTAGTATGTGCTTAACATGTTTTTGCAAAGGTTGCCCTCACATCCCTGGTCTCCTTACCTTGCTCACCTCTCTTCTCTAGCCTGTGTAATACAGAGCAGAACAGAAAATCTTCCTCGAATAGCATTCTTAGCATGCTAATTTTCAGTTCAAAAACCTGCAGCAGTTTGATATTTCATATTATTAAAAAGCTTAGATTGTTCAGCTTTTCGATATCCCTGGCCTCACCAAAATCATTTCTGTTACTGCTCTGGCCAACATCAATATGCCCATTGTCCCTTCTTTCCCCGACGATTGATTTCTCCACTTTTGCACTTCAGCTTTTTTCTTACAATGCTAAGCTATTTCATGCTAAAAAACAAACCAAAACAAACCACTACCACCACCAATAAAATGGCTCAAACTTTCTGTTTGGGACCTCTGCCCTTGTTTATTTCTTATCTAACTTAAATAATTCCTTAAATTGTCTTCGTAGCTCTTTTTCATTGTG
Organism: Indri indri; assembly: GCA_004363605.1. Lineage (NCBI taxonomy): Eukaryota > Metazoa > Chordata > Mammalia > Primates > Indriidae > Indri > Indri indri. The sequence continues at coordinate 11,724 of RJWJ010039164.1, read as the reverse complement.
CATCTTTAAACGTTGCTTTGTGTGTGCTCTTCAGTCCATTGCATAGATGTCTCTTGTTTCATTTTCTCTGTTGCATACTCCATAACAGAAGTGCAAACAGAGAACACTTGTTTTTGTCTTTTTGTTGTTGTTTTGGACCAGCTTTGGGGGCAACATCTCTCCTCTCCATTCGTAGCCATGTGGGCTGGGTGGCATGGGTCCCACCTCCAACTGTAGGTGTGGGCCCTGGTTGGCTCATTTCCTCTGGCCAAGGCATCAGTTCAAGGATGGGAATGCAATTGTATCAGATTCTATTACTTAATAGAAGATATTTGTTGGGATTCTAGGAAAGAGGAGCTTCCTCTCTCTCCTCTGAGAGCTGAAAATCGGTCTTTCTTTTCTGGTTGGCATGCCAAAGATGTGCCACCCAGAGCCACTGTGAAGGCATATTTGCGTCCTAAGGAGAGAGGCAGAGCTTCTTTGCCAAAATATGGAAACTGAGGATAAACCCCCTTTATGAAAGATAAGGGTGGGTAGACTAAGAAATTATGTTATTGCAATATCACTTCAGCTATGGGAGCAAGCTCCCACTGAAGCCAACATGTGGCCTTTTCAGTTATGTGAGAGAATAAATTCCCTTTGCTGCTTAAGCCAACTTTCATGGCGGTTGCTGCCACTGGAAATTACAAAGTCCCTCACTGATGCACAAACCATGGACTGAGGATTGGCACAGACCTGTATTTGAATCCTAACTACATTACATTACAACCCAACCAGTCACATAAACTCTCTCTGTCTTGTCTTCCCTATCTGAAAAACAGAGATAACATCGGCTTTGAAGAGTTCATCTAACAATAGAGATATCTGGAAATCTGGCTCATAAGAGAGCTGAACAAATGTTAGCTGCTATCATTAGGTATCAATATAGCTTAATCTATAAGACCTAGCACTAGTGCTTCACACGCTCACAGATACAATTGTCCTGTCACGACACTTAATTGTGAGCAATAATAGTTTAAAAAATGCACATATACATGCATGTGTGTGTATATATATGGTGTGTGCATGCACATATATATCAGTGTTCTATGCCACAAGTCTGGAAGGAGTCACGATTCACCAGAAGTAGGTGGAGAGTAGCTATTTGTAAAGCTGAATGATAAATCTCTAATTTAAAAACCTTTCTAGAAATACTGAGCTTTATTTCTATTTGACAAAGATCCGTGGGGCTCTTCCCAAGTGTTGACAAGCAGCCATTTTTTCTCCACTTTGATGAGTTCATCCTGTTACTGGGTTATATACTGTAAATCAGAGAAATCATCATACAAATTCTTCTGAAGGAGTTGAATATGTGTCAGCTGATCTCGGCCCCACTAATTTCCAGTGGTTCATTTTACACAAATTGCATTAGCTCTTCCCTGGGGTGGAAGCTGAGGGCAGAATGGGGGAGATCTTGGGGGAGAGAGGAGAGGTTAAGAGAAAGCTATACTATGATTTCTTGGCTTTCACAGCTACCATAGGAATAGAGGGAAACATCTTACCGTGATATGTGGTTTAGAAATATTTGAATTGTAGACACTAAAGACTTTTATCTAAGATCAAGAGACCCAACCTCAATTTCTAGATCTTACTGGTAATGCAGCAGACACAAGCTTAATCTTTCTATTTCCAAACAGGGAAACCTAGTCACTGTTTTTTCTGGTGATGGACGAACACCAATGAGTGGAAGGCACTATCAGAAGTGCTAAGGGGCAGATGGTTGATTGCACAATCATCTAGAACCAGGACCTGCTAAGTATTTACCATCCTGAGCTGTGAATGAGGACAAGGTGCGGGGGACGTAACTCCAGGTTTATCTGATGGCTTGTCAGCAAATGCTGTAACATTATCATCACCCAGACTGACAAGTTGTGCCGAATCAGGAAATAACTTGTTTTGAGGCGTGCAGATGTCTTTGTGTGTCTTGTAAACAATGTGGGGGATGGGGGGAATCGAACAACAAAGGGCAGCTTTGCAGATCACAGCCCAGGATGATTGCTTGACAGGTCTGTGCCAACTCTGCTGGCGAACAAATAAAAATGAGCCGTTCCCCTTCTCTGAGGACTCTGTATTTTTAAAGGGGGATAATAAATGCAAAGCTGTGCAAAGCCTGGCTTGGGGAAATGTGAAATCCATCTCCTATCATTTGCATAACATAATCAGCAGTGCTCTTTTAATCAGGCTGGGGGAGGCAGTTGGAACATGTGTTCCACGGAGAGGTCCTGGAGCATGCCCCAAAGTGCATGCTGCACCTTCCTGAGCTTTACCCCCTGGGCAAAGGACACCCCTAGTGACACACTCCCCTCCCACCCTAGGATTGAAGACCACTAAAGTGCTCCATCCTCTCTGGCTCTTCTATGAGACAGGAGGACCACACCACAATCACATCTGCCTCCATTACCTGTTCCTGTCCTTTAAAAGAAACTGTCATTTGTCCAACTCATAGCTATGTGCGTGGTGACGTGACTGAGTAGGAGCATTCCACACCATTTCTTGCTTTGTGCATGAATGACCTGTTTTTCAGGGCTGCAGCCCTGGCCATTTCGGAAGGTGTCTGGAGACCAAGGTAATTCACATCATTGTAATTCCACAGCACAAAGTGCTACTGGGTCCACTTTGTATTAATGTTTCCATGGCAATTAGATACTTGACAATTTATTTAAACTATTAATCTAGAATGGCTCACTAGCTTGTGAGAGGAAAGTTGAACTCCAAGGTTTCATTTCTAGAACCAATACTAAACCAATAGGTAAGGTGCATAATTAACTTTCATAGTTTTAAAAATCCAGTCTCAACGGGTGCTAAACGCATTACAAAATACAAGCTCACTCCAATTGCTCCCTTTGGGGCCTCCTTTTGTTACTTACATTCAAAAGAGATGGTGAGGGCTGGGCTTGTGAAGGTCTGCCCCCCAGCCTCCCCCGCCCCCCTGCCAAGGCTCTCCGCACCAGCCCAGCCATGTACGCTGCAACTCTAGAGTCAAATCAAACTGCATATGATTAAAAGATGGAAATATTCCCCATGGACATTGGGCAATTTATTTGTGAAAAAGATTTAATGAAGAATTTCAAAGCAGACAGTGCCCTACAAAGAAAGCTCATTTGTGAGTCTCTATGTTCTCTCTGCTGCCCTGAGCTCATCTGAGGGGAGGAGGAGGAACCAATGCCCTGCAGCTATTGCCAAGTGTATCACATGTGAGTTTCTCAAGATATAAATATTCTCAGGCAGCTAAAGGCATTAGAACAGGCTGTTTTTAGATGATCAGCCTCTAGTCAGGGCCTTTCCTGGCCAAATTGGGAGACAGGCTGTTTGCCCTCAATCTCCCAGTCATTTCGGGTTCCCAGCCTTCAATGGCATCCTCCGACCCTGCTATCCCAAGACAAAGCCACACAGGCTCCCTTTGAAGGACTTTGCTTCTCTTACCATCACTAAATGACCTTGTCTCATCTTCCTGTCCTGTAGTATTTGGATCCCAGCTGATACAAACCCCTCACACTCACGTGATAAAGGATAATGAGGGATAATAAAATTCAGTTTCCTGGTACATTTAAGCTTTAGAGTAAGAGACATCTGAATTCATATTCTCCCTTACTAGCTCTCTGGCTTTGGGCAAATTATTTAAACTCCTCGGGCCTCAGGCATCTCATGTGTCATTTGGCAAAAATAATTTTTCTCTCAGAGGGTTTGGTTTGTGTGTGTGAACTAAACGAGATTATGAATGTAAAGATCTTAAGTGCATTTAAAAATACTGGATATTATTTATAGCAGATGAAACCCATTTGCACAACAACTTAGTTCAAATAAATCTCTAACAGAGAACTGACAGGACCCTTCAATGTGCACGAGAGGACTGGTTAGGAGATGCATTTCAGGGCTCTTAAAATTGTATTAAAAAGTGCTATCCCCAGTTCAGTGTAATCCCAATCAAAATGCCTGCAGAGTTTTCATAGAAATTGACAAGCTGACTATAAAATTGATATGGAAATGGAAACTACCTGGAATAATCAAAGCAGTCTGGAAAAAAGAAAATAGCAAAGTCAGGGGACTTAAATTGTCTGATTTTAAGACTTACCATAATGCTACAGTAATCAGGAATAGTACTGACATAAGGATCAACATACAAATCAATGGAACACAATAAAGAGCCTGGAAATCAATCCACACTTAGAGACTCATTTCATTTTTGACAAAGATGCCAAAGTAAGGCATTTGGGAAAGAAAAGTCTCTTTAATAAATGTTGCTGGAACAATTAGATATCCACATAGAAAAGCAAAAATAACAAAAACACAAATAAATAAATGAACCTCCATGCCTACCTTACACCATACACAAAAATTAATATATCTAAATATAAGATCTTTCAGAGGAAAACATAGCTATCTAAACTATCTTCTTGAATTGGGGACATGGAAAGGTTTTGTAGGAAAGCCATAACCATAAAAAGTTGATAAATTTGACTACAGCAAAATTAGAAACTTCTGTTTATCAAAAAACACAGTTAAGAAAATGAAAGGTAAGCCACAGACAGGGAGAAAATATTTGCAAAACATATCTGACAGAGGATTCCATGCTGCATATCCAGGATACATAAAGAAATCATACAACTCAATAATAAAAACTCCAACAACTCAATAGAAAATGAATAAAATATTATATTTTAATAAACACTTTGCAAAAGAAGATATACAATTGACCAATAAGCATTCTCAAAAGCACTGAATATCATTAGTCATCAAGGACATACAAATTAAAGGCACAATGAGATACCACTAAACATCCATGAAAATGACTAAAAGACCAATGACATCAGTGTTAGTAATATTGTAAAGGAACTCATACATCATTGGCGGAAAAACAAAATTGTGCAATCACTTTGGAAGAACTTTTGCAAGTTTCTTGTAATACTAAACATATGCCTTATAACCCAATATTATATACAACATGTGATTCCACTCCCTAGTATTTTCCCAAGGGAAATGAAAACTATGTTCACAAAGATACTTGTTTATAAGTGCTTGTGGAAGCTTTATTCATAATGTCCCCAAACAGGGAATAAACTGGGTATCCATCAACAGAAGAAAGAAAAACCAAACTCTGGTATATTCACACAATGGAATACTACTTGGTAGCAAAAAGAGATTAATAACTGATGTATGAAACAACATAAATGAATCTCAAAACCATTATATTTCAGTGAGAGAAGCCATATACACAGGAACATCATGGCATGATTCCATTCATATAAATTTCTAGAGTAGGGAAAACTAATCTTTGGTGCAAAAAAATTGTAACAGTCCTTTACAAGATTAACTATGAAGGGGCATAGACACTGTTCTTATCTGGATAGCAATTTGGGTTATATAGATGTGTATATTTGATAAAAAATAGTGAAAATTTTCTTAATTTATGCATTTCATTATATGTAAACTTTATACCAAAAGAAAAACTTTAAACAAATATAGAATTCTAGTTAATAATACTCACACTACAGTATTTATGAGGAAGTGTATTGCTATCTAAAATTTGCTTTGAAAGCACCCAAAATCAGGATGATTAAAATATAGATAGAGAGATGGACAGACAGCTAGATATATGATAAAGTAAGCATAATAAAATGTTAATGCTGGATCTGGGGGGTGCTCATTATAAAATTCTTTCCCACTGGTATGTTTGAAATTTTTCAAAATAAAACATAGGGGAAAAAATGTTACTGCAGTTACTCGAAGAACTCTCACAAGGAAGTTTCCACATTGCACGCTTTAGTCTATAGATTGAACAAATTCTATTTATTCACTTGTAGGACAAATAATTTTGGGGGGATCTGATATATGGTGGGTATTATGATAGACACTGGAGATCCAATAGCGAATGACATCATTATAGACTCTGCCCATGGAGCTTACATTCTGGTGTGTACGAATATACAATGAGCAAATAGACTGATGACAAATGGTGATGTGTGGCATGAAAGAATCAATCACGGGGCTGAGGCTGAAGAGGCAGAAGGGACCACCCATCCCACGTAGGGCAGTCACAAAGGGCCAGACATGCAAGCCGAGGCTATGGGGAGGACTGCGAGAAGAGCAACAAGCTGGAAGCCATGAGGTGTGCATGACCCTGGGCATAATCAAACATCTGAGAGACCAGGAAGGGTGGCTCGGGAGTGGATTACAAGATGAAGATATTCTGGGTTTAGTTCTCCAATGAGATATATATAGATATAGATACAGATGCAGTTTCCTGACTAAATGTATTGTGCCCTGAAGTCAGGAGGGAAATGAGTTGTTAAAAAGTTTTTCAGTCCTCTTGGGAGGCAGACCGGGCAGTGCAGGTGAGGCATCTTTGCACCCATCTTCCAAGCCAGCAGTGCGGGTGGATTTTCTTATTATATTAGTGGTCTGTACAATAAGATCTTTTAAAAATTAATTTTGAAAAATAGCAATGAGAGTCCTGCTTGTGTCCACATGGGCAAAATTAAGTGGAGCTTTAAAAATCAAAACATCATGTTCTACAGGATAAATACATACAATTTTAACGGTCAATTTTTTAAAAATAAAATTTTTTTTAAATAGTCAATATTATTATCAGCGAAGCTCTTGTTAAGACAACTGCTGTTGGAGAAAATAGAAATCTTTTTTGTTTGTTTTTTAAACTAATCCTCCAGATTGCTTGTCAGTCTATATTAATCAAAATCACCAGATAACTACTCAGTACTGTTCCACTTTGCTTACATAGAAGCAGTCATAGTATCTCATCTTAAAAAAACACACAAAATAAAAACATCTTGGCAATCTGGCTCACACATCTGTCACTGCACTGTGTGCCAGGGCTAATTTGGCTCATTTGGTTAAGTTAGTTGGCCAGGCAGCATCCCGACTTTGCTCACAATTCACCTTCTCCCCTCAGAAGCTTTCTATTCTGAAGATAATCTTCCCTGATAGAGCAGCTTGCATAGCTGTTGTTCCCTTTGAGACCTCTAAATATTATTTTTAAAGTTGGTTTTGTTATGGTTGGAACCCAAGACTGACTAGTGTTTATATACAAAGAAGTGAACTGCAGTTCTGTTTACCCTTTTACTGTGAAGAGTATTCATGTTAGTTGAAGTGAAAAACCTCTGTCTTAATTAAACCTGTCAGGAAAGGAAGATATTAACGCAGGCTAGATATGCAAACTTATTTTCATTAGGTAATTGCCATTGGAGATCTTAATGAAGGTAGAATAACCTTTCCTCAAACAAGCAAATGATAATTCTTAATACAACATGCAAATAAAAATCTAATTCATTGTTGCCTTGATGCTCACTATTCTTTTCTATGGGCCCAATATATTTTTATGAAAAGCCCTACCTCATATCTCAAGGCATACAACATCCTCGTGGAGAAAGAAGCTAACTACTGAATCCTGTTTTCCACCTAGGAGGAGGACACTATTACCTCTCCCTCCTCATCTGTGCTGCCGAGTTGTTCCTCTAATAAAATAAAATGCATTTCCTCCCAAACATCTGAAGTTTACCTCGTCTTCCTTGCAACCAGAGTACTCCTGCACTGGGTGGTTTAGCCAGGGATTGAGGGGAAGTGGGACACACACAGGGACTGGACAAAAGTCTTTGGTTTCATTCTTCCTTGTGGTCCAGGTGAGCAACAAAGGTCATTCCTCCTCCATTGTGCCTGCGCTCAGGGAACCTGCAAAGTTAAGAAAGAACAGGGATTATCAAGCAGGACTTCTGGGACTTTCATTTTTAACCTGAGTTGAAAACACAGGGGCTTGGAGACCTTTTTGGTAACCCTTTAAACTGAAGTCAAAGGGTTCAAAAAGAAAAGGAGAGTCTATGAAATATATACTAAAGGCAGAAACCACAATGAGAGAGGGAAGTAATATGTGATTTGGGATAGATGCCTTTGACATATTCATTGATCTCGGTGACTTGCAGAGTGCTGATAGCGCTCTGGCCTCAGGGTGAGGCGCCTTGCCAGCTTCCAGATCAAAGGAGCGCCTAGGTGCTGAATCCCTGGCGTACTCCCAAGCAAAAGTGCCTGGAGCCACATTTGCTAATTACAGGTTGTGTTCTGCTGTTTCCAAACAGGGTGAAAGTGACAGAAGTTTAACTGTGAATAATTACACACTTGAATAAGTATGTGATTAGCACTATTTGTTGTGGTTGGGACTGGAGTGACGGGACAAGAATGGAGTGATTGCATTATTTACAGCTTAATTGTAGACAAGTAATTACTTACGTAAGCCGATGGTGTGGGGTCACAGAGGACCTGAAGAAGAATGCAGATGATCTGAAATTCAACTTCTCAAGCCAGTCACACATGCCCCCCCACCCCCTTTGAGCTTGATAAAGGGAATCAACTGTGCATTTCTTGAATGAAATGCTTTGGAATGTTAAATGTCTTGTTCAGTCTAAGCAAAGGATCAGCAGGGATATTTTTAAATCTCAGCTTCGAAAGTAATAAATCACAAATGCCACCTAGTGGTTCTTAGTATCCAGTGGCTGCATTATCTGTATAATGTAGCCGTAGCCCAGTTAGGAGAGGATTTGTATGGTGGGGGAGGGGGTAGTCCAGTTATGGGAATTGGGTTGAACAGACCAGAACTCAAAGTCCATCCTGCCTTGGCATGTCCTCCTCATACCTCTGCCTACCTCTCCCCTCACTCAGCTTCGCCAGAACATCATAGTGACAAATCGTCCCCAATTTACATCATTGTAACTTCCACGGGTGCAGTGGAAATTTGACAGCAAATCACTTTGTAGTTTTTATTTTCCCCTAAGCCACTAAAATAATAAATGAAGAAGTCAACAGCCTTCTCGATTTGGGAGTAGGCTCATGGTTGCATTTCCTCGGCTGCCACTTCTCATTCAGCAGGTGGTTGAAAGCCACTTTGCCAATTACTACGCTCCTTGTTTCAAGTGTTCACGTCTAGATTTAAATCTGGGGGGATCCTGTTGCCATAAACTCTCCCAGGAAGCGTGCCTGTTTGATAAATGGGCTGGGAGGCGAGGGGTGGAGAGAATGAATTTTTTGTTAAGCCTTATTTATTTTCACACAGCCCCTTCCCCCAACTTGTTTTTATAATTTTGTTAAATAATAAATAGGCAAGTCGATTCTCTCACAGCTCAACGCTGTACAGGAAAATTCCTTGAACAGGACCTGGAGAACAGTGCTGTAAACCCAAGAGTACCGGCTGAGATCTAAGAGGCCTGCTGTGTGGCTCTGTGTCAGTAAATGCTGCCTTCCCCAACCAAGTGAAGCCTCTGCTTCTCTGGTCGTAACACCAGGAACAAAAGTAATGGTGATGCTCCAGACTGTCCCAGGACAACAATTCAAGGACATTTTTTGCAGGAGGTGGCCAACTTTCCATTTGAGAGAGCTATGATTTCATATATAGTTTTGTCATTATCAATTTGGGGGCCATTTCCCTCTGCACTCAAAACACTCAGCAGAATATCCATGTCTCTTCTTTATGGGGCATTCTCCCGCAGATGACCATTCCTACCCACGAAGGGCAACCTCTTTCATTCTCAGGATTGCCCTCTCACCTTTGGATACTAGCACCAAAGGTCAAAAAAAAAAAAAATAGTGTCTAATTAGATCAAACACTTTCTTTTCACTGGTATGACACCAGAAGTCTCTTTCCTTCCCTAAATTAGAAACATCACGTTGGGAAAGTATATTAATCATGTCATTTTATTTTCTGTATTTCTGAGGCTTTAACATCTGGAGCTTTGCTGACCCGGGAAGGAGGGACTGACCCTCCCTGGGCTAACCAATTCCTAGAGCTAGTAAACAATCCACCTGCCAGCAGTTCTTTCATATGCAAGCTACCCAACCCAGAGCCCACAGCCCACCACCTCCTCTATCAGGCTCTGAAACTCTGGGCCACTATTCCCCTCGCCTAATCATCCCAGAGCTGACAAGAAAACTAGAGACAGCTGCTATACTCCAGAGTCCATTGAAATTTTTCAGACAATCCAGTCCTAAACCAGCTTATCCTGCCTGGCCCGTTCCTTCCCATGGAAACCACAGACCCTGGTGCTTCCCAGTGTGACCCTGTGTGGTCCGCCATGCCCTTCCTCATGGGAACTGTGAGGAACAACATTTTCAATGGCAATAGCCTCCTGATTTGTTGGCCTCACCATACCTGAATCATAATAAAATCTACATTTTAAAGCAGATAACCCTTGTCCAAACTTAGCCATGCTTCTCCAGAATGCTTATGCCAGGATATTGTCACTTTCTCCTTCTTCTTTAGAGCTCACATCCCAAATGCCCACCGAACAACAGCACACCCATCTTACAGCAGGAAAGCCTCGTTTCATCAGAAAAGCCATTGTGCTGGGTCAGCTTCTTATTGACTGTTTTCCTCACCCTGTCACAGACCCCACCTCTGCCTACCAAGGGGCATGTTTTACTCTTAAAGATGGACAACTGCCCTATCCCACCCATTCTGCCCACTGAGGGCATATCTCTTTCTTAGAGATGGTTAACCTTTTCTCTTCCCTTCCCCCAAAGTGGATTCTTAGTTCCACTGCTGACTTGGAAATGATGCTTTTGGAACCATTCCTTATCTCCTTCACTTCACCATTCAGGTCGACTTCGTGATGATGTTTGTTTTGAAATATATAAAATGGGAGGGGGGGCTCTCAGCCAAACAGCAAAGGGCTGAAATTGGAATGTGAGTATGCATGGACAGTCACAGTGTGCACGGACATTCACTGCCCCGGCTCGACAAAGGACCAAATGAGTAACTTTGGCCAAGTCATAACTAATCAAAACCTTATGTTCCCAAATATAAGCTGAAGAAATGAGTTAGGTAATATCTCAAGAATCGTTCTTGGAAGGGACACAGTGCACCCTTAGGGAGTGGCCCCTCCTAGGATACCCACTTTGGGATAATTCAGAAAGGGTAAAAAATGTACAACCTTCTCCCATGAGTAAAGAGTCTCTCTCCAAAATGCTCTTTGCCATCCACATGGTGATGTCTTCTGTCTTTCAACCTTTATAACCCATATGCCACTTATCCTATTCCTTTCTCCATTATTGCACCTCCTTGGAACTCTGACAGAAGCTCATGTCCCAGGAATGAAGCATGAAGACAGCTCAAATCCAGCTGAATCACACAGCTTTTTCCCATGGATCAATCTTGGATAAGCAGTCTCCAGTCATGCTAATACCATAGCAAGGTCATTTTGGATTTTGTATTCTACATAGGACAGGTGACAGTGCCATTCATGTAAGGGCTGGTTTACGCTGTTCTTTTCAAATAAGTGAACAACGCTTCTGATCTCTTCTTCCCTCCCAGATTTTCTCCAGTCAGCATTTTTCTATGATACAAACACTGGCTCCATTTTACATGTTGACACTGGTAAGGAAATTCTATTCTTACCACAATGCTTTCCCACAGAGCTGCGCTTTCTAAAACAACAGAGAAGGAATGCTTTGACTGAGAGCAAACATGTTGAAGGTTGCTGGACACCAGCATAATCCTAGTCATTGTCATAAAAATTTAATGAATAAAGTCAAGGGTGTTTTTATTTTCTCCTCTTTGCTTTCTCAGCTACGCCAATGGTAGGGAAATAAGCCTCCCATCCTAAAGGAACTAAGCCCACCGGCCTACTGCATTTTTTAAATTAATATGTGTTAACTATTTTCTGGGAAGGGGGTGCTGATAGGCATTAGGTTGTCTTTGATTTTCTTTTT
>RJWJ010039163.1:0-14609 GCA_004363605.1 Indri indri | reverse complement strand
ACCACAAGGATGGAAAAACATGCACCACATGTACTCGCCATCAAACTGGTACTAACTGATCAACACTAAGGTGCTCACATGATAGTAATACTCACTGGGTGCCAGTCAGGCAGGGGCATGGGGGAGTGGGGGGTAGAGCAGGTGGGGTGGGTAAACCCACAGGTAATGGAGATGGCGAGCACTGTATCTCGGGAGAAGATACGCTTGAGGCTCTGGCTTGAGTGAGGCAAATGCGTTTCATGTAACCAAATGTTTGTACCACCATAATATCCCGAATTAAATAAAAAGAGTTATTAGGTTTATGGGATAAAAACACAAATACATTTAGGAGAAAAAATGCAACAATAAATCTCTCATATGGGCTGTCACTAGTATGAGTTTTTATGGTCTCAACAAGTAGAAAATAAGAAATCAATAAAAATAATTTTTAAAAATATATAAATAAATTTGTATAAACAAAAAAAAGAAGACTAGAAAGCAGGATATGTTCTCAATATCTACCCCAATATTAAAAGAGATTTATGAAGGCACATTTGCTTTCTGTAAGTGAAGCCTTTTGAGTAATGAGGAAAATTAACCCTCTCCCCGAAGAAATATTAGGGGTCATATACATGTCCTGCATTAATCAAAAATGGCAATCACGTTAAATGTGATGCTTTTCAAATATAATCCTTATTTCCACATAAGCACTGAAATAAGAACACAAAGCAGGATTTTATACATACATATGTCTCAGAAGCCATGTAGGCCAATAAAACAAACCAATTAGCAAAATAGAAGTCAAATAAAAATAAAGTAGAATTGAAATACTTAGCGGTACTCACAGATGAATTTATTTCCAAATAAAATTATAACCTGCCTAAAAGTGAACAACTGTGCAGTTTCTCTATGAAGAAAAAAATGTTGCCAGATTTTCTTGGAGTAAAGGCATGACCATATTAAACCAACGTTTTAAATGAGCTGTTCATGAAGAAAAACTGAAGCAGTAGGTTTTAATTGGTATAAAGGGGTGGAAAATGAATGTTGGGTGAGTGGTAGGCACTGTCAGATAGAGATTTTTGATATTTGTGTTATAGTGAGGCACACCTGCTGGCAAGGTTTCTAATACCTATAGCTATTCATAATTACATCCGGAAAATACACTTAGGCAAAATCAGTGTTGGAAGGCAGCTGCTTCCTGTTTTATGTCTTACAGGTTCACTACCCCCTCTTGTCCTTCTACCTCATCCAGGCCTCTATTTAGTCAGCCTCTCTGACTGACCACTGCCCACTCTCAGTGAAGCTCTTGTAATCAAGGAACAAAAAGTAAAAGAAATGACAATCTTCCCAAAACTTCTGTCTGTCTTGGTTGTTGCCTGGTAATTTGACTCTAGAGACTTTCTAGATAAGACCATTTCATGGTAAATGTCCTCACCCTACGACAGGATACAGATCTCAAATGGAATTTACATCTGGCTGGCATAAAAATACATGTCAAAAATTATCTTTGTATACAGAAGAAAAACTGAAAATTAAATTTATAACTTGGTAATAAAAAATTTCATTTTTACCTATGCTAATAATAGATATATAAATAAAAGCATTTGTATAAACTTATGGAATATATAGTGTCATATAAATAAAAAGGTATAAGTATATAAACATTTAGCTAGTTTATTTAAATATTTAACTAGTGTATTTATTCTTCATTTATACTTTTTGTCACCTTTTCTCTCCCATTTTTATTTTTTTATTTTTTATTTTTTTTAATTTCAGCATATTATGGGGGTGCAGATGTTTAGGTTACGTATGTTGTCCTTCCCCCCACTCCCCTCCCAAGTCAGAGCTTCAAGCTTGTCCATCCCCTGGATGGTGCACATCACACTCATTATCTGTGAATATACCCATCCCCTCCTCCCCCCTCCCCCCTGCCTGACACCTAATAAATGTTATTATTATATGTGCACTTATGTGTTGATCAGTTAATACCAATTTGATGGTGGGTACATGTGGTGCTTGTTTTTCCATTCTTAGGATACTTCACTTAGTAGAATGCGTTCCAACCCTATCCAGGAGTATACAAGAGGTGCTGTATCACCATTGTTTCTTAAAGCTGAATAGTACTCCATGGTATACATATACCACATTTTATTAATCCGCTCATGTATTGATGGGCACTTGGGTTGTTTCCACATCTTTGTAATTGCGAATTGTGCTGCTATAAACATTCGGGTGCAGGTGTCTTTTTTATATATTTATATATATACACATTTATTAATATGCCACAGATTGGCAAGATTAAAAATAATAATGCTATGCAGTGTGAGCGAGTAGGTGGGACAAAAGACATTATTACATACTGTTGAAGGGAGTCTAAATTGTTACCATTTTCCTGAAGGTTAATTTATCATTACTTATCAAAAGTAAAGCAATTGCAGTTTCAGGTTTTTATCATACAGAAAGTTTACAAGGGCATATGAACAAGTATGTTCCCTGAAGTACTATTTATAATAAGAAAAAAATGGAGTCAAGATATATGTATATCGATTGGGTGATAGTAAAGCAAATTATGGTATCTCCTTATTGGGAAAACTATATAGCCATTAAAATGAATGAAAAAATACATGCATTGAAATAGGGTGCTCATTGTTGAAGGAAACAAATGCTGAGAAATATGTAGAGTATGATCCTGTTTTTCATAAATTATTATATCTCTATGTTCAATTTCTATGTCTTGAAGGGTACACATTGAGCCATTAAAAATATTCCGGCAGAATGAGAATGATAGTGAAAGAGATGTTTCTTGTGTTTTCTATTATATACCTTTTCATTTTTTAAGTTCTTTACAAATGTTGCTTTTGTAATTACAGAAAGAAAGAAATCCTGCCTGCCCTTTAAAATTACCTCTCATGCACAATTATATGCATTATATTGTACTTGTTTATAAATGAGTTTACCTTCTTAATTCAACTGTGACTTCTTTGAGGACAGGGGATATGTCTCAATCTTCCTTACACCTACAAAATTCCAAGCATGGAAGGTGTCCATTGAAAGGAAGTGAATCAATTGAATCAATAACCAATCTATGCAAATAGGTTAAATGCTTTTCCTGAATTATATTATGAATGGTAGTTTGATTTAGCCCCTTGCTACTCATATGATCTTCGGACCAGCAGCATAATTGTCAATAGGGAACATGTTAGAAATACAGAGTCTTAGACCCCATTCCAGACCTAATGAATCAGAATCGGCATCTTAACAAGATTTGTGAGTGATTCTTATGTCCATTAAAGTTTGAAATGAATTGAACTAGAATATCAAGTTGCAAATTTAGCTCTGCTGTTTGCAACAATAGGCAATTTAAGTCAGCTACCTATTTTCTCTAAGTCTCTTCAGCTATAAAACAGGACAATCATTGATAATATCTAACTCAGACAGGTTATGAATATAATTTTGAAAGTAAAAGTACCTATGGCTTTAAAAAGATGACATAGAAATTCATTTAAGATAACCTTAGCATAAGATGGACTTGTTTGTCCTCACATTGAGTATAAATATAAATGGAGGAAAAAATCCATTGCTCAACTTAATGTAAACATAATTTTTGTAGAAACATAACAACTAGTATGCATATGTTTTGTCTTTGCTTTCATTATTTTTCTAAGTAGAAGCATAGCTAAATAACATGTCAAATTATTTCTGGACAGCATATATCCAGTATTCCAAAGTGCTAGCATCAGAAAACAATCTGAATGACAAAAGAATTGTAGCAAATTTTATTCCAAAATATTAATTGGAGCCTCTTTCCACCTAACATTCTTTCAATTATCATGAGCTCTATGATCTCACTGCTACTCTAAGTTTGATGTCAGAGTATTCACAATATATAAATGTAACAAATATTTTTCTCATCCGATACCAACACAAAATGAATACGCTGAGAAGAAAAAATACAAATTTACTTTAAGAAGCTACAGGTAGTCAGTGAAGGAGAACCTGAACCTATGTAAGTGCTGGTAATTTTCGAATGCACTGATTAAAAGATTTATTAAGAAGTTGTGTGTGTGTGTGTGTGTGTGTGTGTGTGTGTGTATGTATGTGTGTATGTGTGTGTGTGTGCGCGCACATGCACGTTGTGCCTGTCTGGCTGTCTGTAGCTGCTGAGGAAAAACAAAAGAACATAAAAGGGGCATCAACAAAATCATCAAAGAGAGGCAGAATTATGTTGTAGTTAAAATTTTGGGATGTAAAGGCAGTTAGACCAGTACTCAATTCACTACCTGTGTGACATTCACAAAGCTATCCAACCCTCGATGTCTCAGTGTCCTCATCTGTAAAGTAGGATTAAAAAAATGTCACATATAGGGTTTGTTTGGAGGATTATATGAGATAATACAGATAATATTGTCATTATGATTATTTAATACATCATACATACATTTTTATGCATAAATAGGAAACTATGAGAAAATGATTTATGAGGAAAAACTGTTCTTGATGGTGTTATTTTGTACCTGATGTTGTGGGATATGATTACTCAATTGGAGATAGGGATTATATACAGTGCTTGGATAATTTGTAGCACAAACCTGATTCTTACCTCCACTGTAGACCCTTACTTCTATCTGGCTACCAATCATCTCCTATTGAATGGCAAATAGGCATCTCAAAATGAACATATTTTAAACTGAGCTCCTGGTGTTTCCACCCTAATGACGTTTGCCCGGCTTTCCCCATTTTAATAAATGGCAACTCTTTCCTGCCAGTTGCTCAGCCTCAACTGTGTTATCTTTGACGGTTTTCCTTTTTGTACACATGAAATCCGCTAAAAGATTCTGTGTGCTTTGCTCCAGGAATATATTCCTTTAACTTGGTTATTTCCATAATGCTGGATAGTAAGAATTGATGGGCATGTTGATGACCCTGAGGCTTATACCATTTCGATCAATGAAAAAAAAAACAAAACATTACATTCATGTGGCCAGAAAATAAACTGAGATAACTAATAAACAGTTTACAAAATTGGACCCTAGTTTAAGGGATCGTTCCTTTACAGTTTTCAAACAAAATAACGAAATTTTTTAGAATTTCCATTCCTCCAAATATTCTGGTTAATTAGAATGTCAGTATATTGTAAATCGAAAAAAAAAAAAAGAAGAAGACTGAAAAGCCCTTCCAGGCTTAATCTAGTCTATTTCCTGACTTTGGATATCATTCTCTTAAATTATTACAAATAGTAAACATAAGATTAAGTGTTTAAAATGTCTCAAAGGAGAGATGGTGCCAATCTCTCTTAGAAAACCATTCAAACAATTGCCATATTTGAGTGTTCAGACCTGATAGTAGATTTCTTGTCCAGGTTTCCTATATGGCTCAATTCTTGTTCCACATTCATGATCATGTCCCTATCTTGATTGTTCACTAGGAAAAATTTCATGCTAGCTAGCTTTGTCGAGGCAAGTAAAAATCAAAATTTGAGTTCCTCTGGTGATGTTCATTTTACCTCCTAATGAGTAGATAGAAATTGTGAGATTTAAACCTAGGTTTTTTGAAAGTGATTGGCTGGTGAATTTTATTAGTTTTCTTTCTGCCCTTTTCCCTTCCTCCCCAGAGACGGACTTGAGACAATTGCTATAAGAGAAATTATGGTCTCTGAATTGAGCAGTTAATTTTACTTATTATGACTGACAGCTATAGATTAGAATGCTGGCTAAGAGGCCCAATGAGTTTCTTACCTTCTATTTGTGATCCATTTCTGATTGAAAATTAAAACTTTGCCAGAGTAATATTTCATTCACATAAAGTGGCAAATGAACACTTACCTTATAATCGCCATAGGAGTTTTAAGAAATGTAAAGTGTGACATTTAAAATAAATTTTTGTGCTTTAATAAAAACTCCAGATCTTTTAAACACCCATGTGACATTTTAATTGAATGCTGACAAACAGAGCCAGAACACTGAGACAGCCTGTGCACTCTGAAATAAGCATGTATTCTACTCTTAGTTCTGTCACAGATTGGCTGTTGCATTAGATAATTCATTTAGCAAAGTCATTTTAAGGTGATTCAATGTTTCCAATTTTATCCCTACTTATAGTAGGCTGAAAGAAATCAAGTTTGGGGCAAAGGGATTGTTGTTTCTAATCCATTCTTAGATATTGGATAAGATTATTAGCAATAGTTGGCGCTCTGTCCAAACAGTGCCTTACGTACTTTGCGTTCCTTTGTGTCCCAGTTTTAATATGTTTTGTGTTTTCTTTGTGATCTGGAGAAATTAAATACTTCAATATACCAGGTCTGAAAGGGCAAAGGCAATGTGAAACACTTCTATTTTAATAAACCATAAATATTAAGAAAAATTTTAAAATCGATCTTAATTTTATGTGAATTGGTCCACTGAGATTGGTGTTGTACATTGGTGCTTTCCACTCCCTCACATGTACAGTGATATCTAAAGAATGAATGCTTTTTCTCCAATGTCATTCCACAAACATTTATTGAGATGATCTTGAATTCATATTACTATGGATTATATAAAAATTGGAAGAATACAGCTTATACAGCTTATACTTTCAAAATCTTACTAGGCAATAGACATTAGACAACTATTCAAAAATGACTAAGATACAAACAGCATAAGGTATCATTAAAGCAGTGTATATGCATAATATCATTTAATCCTAGTAAAAACCCTGTGAGCAATTGCTATAATTATCTCTAGTTTGGAAGGAAGGAAACTGAGGTTCAGAAAGATTAAGTGACTTGCTCAGGTTCAATACTACTGAGTATCGAACTGATACTTGAACCTAGATCAGACTGGCTCTAAAAACCTCACACTTCACTGTTATGCTATACAGATGGTCCCCAACTTACCATGGTTTGACTATGATTTTTTTTACTTTGCAATGAAGCAAAAGTGATGTGCATTTAGCAGAAACCACAGTTAGAATTTTGAATTTTGTTGCCAGATGATTTTGCCCACCTGTAGTCTAATGTAAGTGTTCTGAGCACAGTTAATTAAGGTGGGCTAGGCTAAGCTATGATGTTCAGTAGGTTAAGTGTATTAAATACATTTTGACTTAATGATATTTTCAACTTATAATGGACTTATTGGGACATACTCCATTGTGAGTCAAGAAGCTGCTCTACTGCTCCAAAGTGCTGTGGTGGAAAGGAAAACATATTTGCTTGGGTCATAGATAAAGAAGAGGTAACATTTTATTCAAGATTTGTTAATGTGACAGATACACCATGCTAGGTGTTTTGGGCATACATTTTTATACTTTAATTCATTATTTACAACAGCCCTGTGAACAACTATTGTTAACTTGACATTTTAGAGATGAAGAAAATGAGGCTTAAGCAGAGAAGATGACTAGTTCAATGTCCCATAGCTCAATAGAAGCAGAGCTAACATCTAAACTCTTTAGGGAAATGGGAATAGTAAATGATCGTAACCTTAATAAAAATAATAGCACTTTACTAAATACTTTGTGATAGGCGCTGTGTTAAATCTATTCCTTGGATTATTTTATTTCTAAAAATAGTTCCAAATGGTTAAATACAACTTTAACTCCACTTTGTGTGAGGAAACTGAGGCTTAGAGAACTTTAATAACTTGCCCTAGTTCAAACGGATAACAAGAGGGAAACTATGTTCTTTATATAAGGTTGACATAAATCCAAGACAGACTTCCAAGCCAGTTCTTTTAACCACTGATAAGTGCAATTTGGGATATGGCGAATATACTATTCTGTTAGGGTATCCAAGTAGAAATGTACAGCATATGTGTAAAAATGTATTTCAAAATTCCAGGACAAGGAGAGGCAAAGAATTTAAGAGTCTTCTTTATAAATGTTACAGGTGAAGTCATAGAAATGAATAAGATACACGAAAAAGAATACAGAAGGAAAAAAGATAAAGGTTTTACAGGAATAACCCTGTTTCCATTTGGGGCTTATGTTTTGGAGATTATAATTGGATTCTGCTGTGTGTTACACTATGTTCTAGTGTAATTCTACCATTTAAAACAACAACAAAAAGTATGAATAGTCTAGTGTTAGCACTGACTAAAATAGAAGTACTCTAGTGTCCTAAGAGTGACCACAAGATGTGAAAATTATAAGAGTGGTGTCCTATTTTCATATTATTCCTACTTTAAGTTTCTTCTCAAGGAGATCAAGCAAGAAAGATGACTTTTAAAGATCTATATCTTTAGGCTACATATAGCAACAAAGATCCCCAGGAAGCCTTCTCAAAGACATCAGACAAGTTCTCTCTAGATAGGCTTACTGATTGTTTCTAGAAGGTCTTCTCAACACACTGAGGCTTAAGCAATGAATACTGACATTTGTCATCAAGGCCATCAAAATGATAGCTATCAACTAAGGATAACTAGGGTATAAATTTGTTTTAAATGTTCTAGGTAACTAAAAAAATTGAAAAATGTAGCTGATGTTCTTAAAATGAGCAATGGGAATTAAATATTGTGCAATTCTCTGACACAAATGCTTTGAATCTTTTATTTTGCTTTTGGGAATTTTTTTTCCGTTTATCACTGAGTTCCCAGAAGGTTTAAATAACCACCCTTTTCAACACTATAATTGTTTTCAAGTTTACCACTAGATGGCAGTATGATTCCTCTAATAAAAATGGAGTCGTGCCTCATCATATACAAATATTTATAATTAAATTAATGACAAAGCAATTATTGCAAGAGAAATAATACAGAGAACCTCACTGTTTTCTGTTAGTACATTCTGAAACACAGTTTTGCACGTTTGGACACGTTTAACTAGCTTTTTTTGACTCTACTGTCAGCCACTCAGAAGAGACTTTTTCTCATTCTTATTATTTCAAAAAGAACTTTATATAATTTATAGTTTCCTTTTACAACCCTCTTATGTGCTCTGACAGACACTAGAAACCTCGAACATTACTTTCTAAATAAAAAATTCTATGCTATTTGAATCTGGAAAAAGAATGGTGTGTTTTAGGGAAAATGCATTGGCAGAAGGAAGAAGAAACATATAGTCTAGGAGTTTTTTTCACTTAAAAAGATCTTTGTTTTCTGTAAGGTTTAAACAACTTTTTATCTTAAATCTGATGAAATCACAAACATGACTTGAAACTGTAGGGTACTTTAAAGATAATAAAAATATTTTCATTTTTATTATTTTGGTTGAAATATTTTTCCTTCAAATCAAATATTAACCAGAAACCTAATGTGTAAAACCAAAGAAAGTGGAGCTTTGGCAGCTACAGTGGAAGTCGGGGTCCTGGAGCACAGCCGGAGCTGTGCTTCCTCTCATTTACCCTGCATCCCTTATGTGGGTTTGAGGAAAGCAGCTTGAAAATCTCTAACACAGTCTAACTTCCTCACTTTTAAAATTTTATAATTCAGGCCTGGCGCGGTGGCTCACGCCTGTAATCCTAGCACTCTGGGAGGCTGAGGCAGGCAGATCGTTTGAGCTCAGGAGTTCGAGACCAGCCTGAGCAAGAGGGAGACCCTGTCTCTACTAAAAAAAAAAAAAGAAATTATCTGGACAACTAAAAAAAAATATATATATATATATAGAAAAAATTAGCCGGGCATGGTGGCGCATGCCTGTAGTCCCAGCTACTCGGGAGGATCGCTTGAGCCCAGGAGTTTGAGGTTGCTGTGAGCTAGGCTAATGCCATGGCACTCACTCTAGCCAGGGCAACAGAGCGAGACTCTGTCTCAAAAAAAAAGAAAAATTATAATTCAAAGATTCAGAGAAAATTAAGGGGGAAAAATTCTACAGAAGGCCCTACTCGAAGTGATCATTGTGCTAAAAGCACAATCTTTCCTGGCCTTCGTAACCCAAGGTCCAATATTATTTCTGCTAGATTATTAATTTTTTCTTAATCTTATACTCAACTCATGTGGGAACTAAACTATACCCTGATGGCTGTGTGTATTAATATTATTATTATTTTATATGGCTGTTAAAGTTTCTCATCTTCATCTAATTGTTACATATGCCTGAGATTTCAATTGATGCAGTAGAGATATCTCATAATGGATACCATAGGAATGTCAGGATAGGGCATGTTTTCAAATATTTTTGCACTTTTAGCTACTACTCTTATTTCTTGTAAAACAACAGCAACATCAGCAAAATGATATAGGAAAAGAACATTGAACTGAAAGTGAGGAGAAAAATACCAGAGGCAGAATGGCATAGTGGAAAAAGCAAGACTTTGCAGTCAGACTGACTTGCTTCAACAAAATCAACTGTGTCGATCATGGGTGAGTTAGTAATGAAATCTCAGCTGCCTCAGTGGTATTATGAAGATAATAATAGTATTTAGCTCACCAGGTTGTAAGAAGGATTACATGAGAAAATTTATACAAAGAACGATTACCAGGCCTGGATGGCAGTAGGGACTTTATGTTAATTGCTTTTCCTTCATGTTGTAGCCACTATTCTGTTTTGGCTCTGGTTTGAACACATCAGCTTGGTAACTTTTGCAATGCACTCATTTAGACTCCCTTAATCTCTAAATTCCCTCCTTGATCTGACATTCCATGGTTATAAAATGCTATTATTTACACAGTTTAAATACTTCAAACTTTCTCCTGCTATTCTTTAATATGATTTCTTATGAAGTGTTAATAGGATCTACACAGTTAGAATTCTCATCCTTTGTTTCATTAGTAGCATTATCATTCCTCACAAAACAAGGTAATAAATGTCATTTTCACTTAAAATTATTTTCTATTTAAACTTCATGAACTTTTCTGACTAGATTGTACTGAACCTTCAGTTTGGGATCATTTTTAAAAACTTCAATGAATTTTTATAACTGAGAAACACATCCAAAAAAAGGTCCTTGATTGTTTTCAAGTATATCATATGATGATAAAATTAAGAGCTACATATTCATATTCACATACATACTCATAAATATTGTCAATCTAACTTCATAATTTTTAAACTTCATATTTAAATTCAAAATCTTTCACATACAAAATTAAGCATGTTTTATTGAAACCTGGGTATTTGTTATAATGCCTCACTATCAAATATATATTCATCATAACGTTAACTGGCATGCCATTATATATAATAAGCCATGAAAAGACAAGCTTTGAAAGGCTTTTACAGATCTGGAAGTTATGTTCTTTTCCTAAATAACAACAGGTGATCATATTTGTAAGACATGAAAGAACAGGAGAATGAAGGAAAGAAAAGGTGAGTGTTGCATATGTTTCAACAACAGAATCAAGGAGGACAAGAGGTAGAAAGGAACAATAAACAAATTAAGGCCAAGGAAACAATCATCAGAGAAAAGAGACAACATTCAGAATGGATAAAATTTGCAAATTATTCATCTGACAAGGGACTAATATCCAGAATATACAAGGAACACCAAGAACTCAACAGAAAAAAATATCTTATTAAAAATGGGCACAAGACCTTGATAGATATTTCTCAAAAGAAGACATATTAATGGCCAACAGAAATGGAAATGTCCTCAACATCACTAATCACCATGGAAGTAGAAATGAAAATGACTATGTAGTGTCACCTCACTTCAGTTATAATGGCTACTACCAAAAAGACAGAAGATAACAAGTGTCAGAGGGAAAGGCAACTTCACACACTATTGGTGGGAATGTAAGTTAGTATAGCCATTATGGAAAACAGTATGTAGGTTCCTCAAAAAATTAAAAATAGAACTACCATATGATTCAGCAATGCCACCGCTGGGTATATATGCAAAGGAAATGAAATCAATATATCGAAGAGATATCTGCACTTCCATGTCTATTGCTGCACTATTCACAGTAGCCAAGATATGAAATAAATCTAAATGTCCAATGACGGATGAATGGGATAAGGAAATGTGGTATGTATACACAATGGAATGCTATTTAGCCATAAAAAAGAACAAAGTCCTATCATTTGTGACAAAATGGATGAATCTGGAGGATCATTCATTAAGTGAGATGAGCCAGACACAGAAAAACAAATACTGAATGATTTCACTCATATGCGGAATCTAAAAAAGTTGATCTCATAGAAGTAGTGAATAGTGGTTACCAGAGCCTGGAGAGGGTATAGGGGAGGACAGGATGGGGAGAGGTTGGTCAATGAGTATACAAAGTTACAATTAGAAAGGAAGAATAAGTTTTAGTGTCTTGTTGTATAGTAGGGTGACTATAGTCAACAAAAATGTATTGTATATCTCAAAATAGCTAGAAGAGAGGATTTTGAATGTTTCCACCATAAAGAAATGATAAATGTTTGAGGGGATAAATATGCTAATTACCCTGATTTCATTATTACACAATATATACATGTATCAAAACATCACATTGTACCGTACAAATATGTACAATCATTATGTGTCAATTTAAAATAGAAATAGTAATTTAAAAAGAGAATTAAAGCACTCCCAATATTTTATTTGGATTTAAAATGTGTTAGAGGGTAACATTTTAATAGAACATTAAAATGAATTTCTTTGAAATCTTCCCTGTCTTTCCAATAATGTTACCAATTTCTACAAAGACTGTGGCTCCATTATAAAGGCAGAAAAATATATTGAAAAGGTGAGTAAGTTTTTCCAGAACCTTTCTTTCAGAATGTAAGAAGTTCTTCCTTACAAACATGTTCATATATATTTTGGTTATTCAAAGAACAGACTCATTGTGCAAATGTTTAATATGTGCGTGTGGCTATATCAGATTACCCTGGATTAGATTTGCCTACAGTTCTCTTGGTTAGAATCCATAGCTCATGGTTCACACAATACAATTCACCATAAATAGGGAAGACAAGGCAAAAAAAAAGTTGGTATTTTTCATCACACTCTGTATTTATGGAAGCTAAAATCTGCATATTGATAACAGATAGCATTCCATTTTAATAGAGACTTGAGGAAGTTGGAAAGTAGACATATGATATACTAAGTTGTTTCATTGAAAAGCTAGACAGTGACTGAAGAGTTCTCCATATACTCTCCCCTTCATTACTTGTGACTAAAGTAACTTCAAGGTTCATCATTAGCTCACATAGCTCTAAATTTTCTTCACTAATTAATTTCCACAGCAAGACAAAAAAGAAAAAACATGAAGACAATGGAAGTCACAAAGGGGTATTAATTATGTACAAATGAATTTTATTTTCATGTGTTGACAGGAAACTCTAATAGATTTGTTTTGGGGGTATATTGCAAGAAAGATAATGTGTCTGGAGATTTCATTTAGAATTAGAGCACATATTAAAACAAACAATTTCTTTCTTTGAACAGCTCTCTGGTTTTATGCATAAAATTGATAATTCATTTTTCAGTAGAAATAATAATGATTTGATTCAAAATTCAAAATTGGAGAAAATTATGAAGGTTTCTCTCAATTTTAAAAGCAAATTAAAAAGAAAAGCTTAAATACAGGTCTCTGTGAAGAAAACACAGCTGGGAGTAAGCTCCTTTAAAAAAAAAAATCTACAAATATATGTAGTATAAGTAAAGCTTAGTGAAAATTGTGGCACTTAAAAATATTTCTGGATTGGTTCCAAAGCTGAATCCACAATGCTTCCTCCTAGGGTCATACCTTTGTGAATTATTATATGTCTCCTTAGAGCAATATATAGTTGTGATGAATGTCAAAAATCACTTCTCTGAATTTGAATTCTGCTTAACAGACTGTTCATTTAAATATTTGAAGTATCACAAGAATGGAAAAACAAACACCACATGTACTCACCATTTAATTGGTACTAATCAATCAATACTTATGTGCACATATGGAAGTAACATTCATTGGGTGTCAGGCAGGTGGGAAGTGGGAGGAGAGGATGGGTATATTCACACTTAATGGGTGCGATGTAAGATGCCTGGGGGATGGGTACGCTTGTAGCTCTGACTCAGGCGGTGCAAAGGTAATTTATGTAACCAAAGCATTTGTACCCCCATAATATTCTGAAATTAAAAAAAAAATTACTGCATCTTTCGCTTATTAGGAGCAATACAGCAGCAGAAGTTAAATTAATCTGTTTTATTTTATCTTTAAAATAATACTTCACCACCTTTATACTTTGAAATAATTTTGATAATTTTAAATAAGAGATATTAAACTAGATTAGAAGAGTAAGTAACCAATGGTATTTTGCTATTTAACAACAGAAACCCAAAATTATTATTTTCCTGCAAATAATCAGGATTTTAACAATCACAACAGATTTTTAGGTTTTTATTTTTTATTCCAACAATTATCTTTAAAATATCTAGTACTAGATATCTAATACTACTAAATATCTAATACTACTAGTATAATACTAGTAGTATTATACTACCTATGCAGGATACAAACATGGACAGGACAAAACTCTTGGCGGAGGGGGCAACCAAGTAAAAAGTTCAATACAAAACAATATTGTAGTCAAAATAACTTCTGACAGACAATTGACTATTTTGGAATATTGTAGAAATTATATCAATATCTATATTATTTCATATTGGACTTTTCTAAAAAACGTGGTTTGATTATTTGGAAAGATGGAGAGCCCAATGTACATTACTAATACTTATATAACATTTGGAGACAAAAATCATGAGTTAAATTTAACACTTTTAAAATATGTGGGTTGGTCACACA
>RJWJ010039162.1:0-14603 GCA_004363605.1 Indri indri | reverse complement strand
TTTTTTTTTCTTAAGACAGGGTCTCACTCTATCTCCCAAGCTAGGGTGCAGTGGTGTGATAATAGCTCACTGCAACCTCCAACTCGAGGGTTCAAGTGATCCTCCTGCCTCAGCCTCCTGAGTAGCTAGGAATACAGGCGTGCGCCACTACACCCAGCTAAGTTCTAAAAATTTTTTGTGGAGATGAAGTCTTGCCATGTTACCCAGGCTGGTCTCAAACTCCTGGGCTCAAGTAATCCACCCACCTCAGCCTCCCAAAGTGCTGGGATTACAGATACGAGCTACTGCACCTGGCCATTATTTCATATTTTTATAAATCTTAAGTTATTTTAATTTCATGGTTTGAAATTTAACAAAAGAACTAAACAGCACCTCAATATCTTAAGCTATTTTATTCACATAATTTTAAATTTAATAGGTGAATATCATAAAAATAGTGTTATAGATTTTCATATTTATAAACTTGTTTTCATTTACATAATTGGAGTATAATTCTTAACCAGTTCTCAGGTATAATTATGAATAAACTGTTGATAAAGAACTCAGATATCCAGTTTAAATCAGCAAAATATATATATATCAGACCCCTTTATCAAAATTGATATACTACTAATTTTAAATGCATATTAAGTAATGACTATATTAAGAAATACTTTCATGTTATTAATGTATTCATAAGGCTGATGGGTCAAACTTCAATGGTTCTTCTCTCTTAAAGGCATTTATACCCTAATGGCCAATGCTTGATTACCACCTCTTAGATAATAGTCAACTCTTGGTAAAATTATTCATTCTTAGGAGAACACAGAATGAAGTTCATTATTTTTCATTTTTAAGAATGGACTGTTATTTCATTTTTCAAATTGGTTTTAATTATAAAGGGTGATTTTCAATCCCCCTCAAAAGCAAACTTCTACTTTTTGAAAAGAAGTCCAATAGCCTGGCACCTTATAGACTTAACACATTAAAGAGGAATATTCTGAAGATCTTAGTTCTCAGCCTTGCCTTGAATGAAAACGTTCTTATATGTGATGAAATGACTAAAGAACTGTCTTATTTATGTGTATGTTTCTGAGGTCATGACAGTTTATTAAAGTCTTAGAATATATTAACTATGACCTGCTCATAATTTATATTAAAATATGCCTGCAAGTTAGCTCTTGAACTAGAATATATCATTTTGACACATTTTCCGTTGTACTCATCCTATTGTCAAACTGAGTCATCTTTCATCATCTGCTTAAAACTTATTATCTGTGAGTCAATATCCTCATTTGTCCACAGCACTTACGGTAAAGAGTGTTCAACTATAAAACCCCTCAGGTGTCAGTACACAGTTTGAGTAGAAAGAGCATTGATCACAGGTCAGAACTAGAGCTGGTGCTGAGGAGGTGGTGGTAACCACACCCACAGCTTCTAAAAATCCATGGCAGCTCAAGAGGCCACTGCTACTCTGTTCTAGATGATCTCCAGAGTTGGCAAAAGCCAAGTACTAACCTGGTTTAGAGAAAATTTAGAGAAAAAGAACTATAGTTAAATGTAAAATTCAAAAATGTAAGTGTAAAAGTAAATTTTTTCTACACAAATTCAGATAGTTACCATGTATTATTTTAGTAGCCATCTTGACCCAAAAGCTCGACTATGAAAGAACCATATATTAAAACAACAAGCACACCTGCTGATTCACCGGGGGCTGGTTTACTTTTCCTTTTTCCTTCTGGTAGAGGTTGATGTGGTCTTTGTCCCACTGGCTCATCACCTTGGATGGCTGTTAAATCATGCATACTGAAACTTCTTAAACGTTCAGTGATTGCTCCTTGGCTCTATTTAACAGAGAAGTGATAGATTCAAGAAAAAAAAATACCTTAGAATATTTAGTGTGCTTACATTTAATTTTCCCTATTTTATTATGAAACTCTGAGAAAAGCTGAAAGAATTCTAAAGTGAACATCTACACATTGTGTACATTTTGCTGTATTTGCTTTATCACATATCTACCATCTATCCATCCGTCAATCCATTTTCTTTTTTTAAGCATTTCAAAATAAGTTGTGGAGCTGGGCATAGTGGCATGACTCAGCTACTAGGGAGGCTGAGGCAGGAGGATCGCTTGAGCCCAGGAGTTTGAGATCAGCCTGGGCAACATAGCAAGAGACTCTTGTCTCAAAAAAAAGAAAAAGAAAAAAAATCTTGAAAACCAAACCAAGTTGTAGATATCAGTAATTTCATCCCAAATATTTCAGCATTATATTTAATTTTAAAATATAAAATTACCCTCAGAGATAGCAACCACAATTTTGTTCTCTCTTAAAATTAGCACTTTGGGGCTTAAAGTTTGCGATTTAGGACAACTTTATAAAGCAAAAGAGACACTGTTTTAAAGCCAAGTTAGGACTAGTAATGGCTTTACCTAGAACAAGGCAGAAAAGTTTAAGAGCCAAAGAATCTTGGATATGAAAGCATATTCAGTTTATGAATTTACTATCTGGCAAGACATATCTACTAGTATACAATCTAACTTTAAGTCCTTTTTCCCTAACAATATGGCAGACACTGGGCACAGGTGGGTATTTACATTTTAATTAATTAAAATTAAAATTCAGTTTTTTTTAATGCACTAGCCACATTTCAAACATTCAATACCTACGGGTGACTAGTGGCTACTGTACGGGACAGTGCAGAAATAGAACATTTCCATCACTGCAGAAAGTTCAGTGATTTTCATCATTGTACAACCCTGAAAGAGACGGTTTCTCAACTTTTCAGATAAATTACATTCCCCCCAAGTACAAAGCTTTGTAAAAAGAGAAAAAAATATTTTCTAAATTTACCCACTTTAAATGTGCATAGCATATAGATGACTCATTTCTTATTTATAGCTAGATTAAAAATATTCTTCTAAAGGTTTTTTTTCTATACTTATTATTTCTTCTTTTCACACATAGGAATTTATGATTGCCTCTAGTTATAACATTACCATAGAAACTCATCCACAATGGTTCCTCTCTAAATTTCAAAGTCAAAGGTGCTACAGACAATTAGGCATTATTGCTAACTTGTATTTTACACTGAAGAAAAAGGTCTTGATTCATGAGTCATGATTCAGTACTCTTGGGTTAGTGATATCATATTTTGTCAAAACCAAATGCCATTTCCATACCCCATTTGAGCTTTGCATTGCTACCGTATTTTTTCAATTGTGATAAGGATTTATTAAAGCGTCTATATTCTCAATAAAAACAATTGGATTTCACACATATTTAAAATATTCTTGGCATGCATAATTTATTATTCTTGCTTCCTCTTTATCAGATATCATTTATTTATTAAACAGAGGGTTGACAGAAGAGTTCACAGATATACGGCAAGGAAGTGACCAGTGTTCATGTCAAACAGATGCCTTGTTTTCTTAGAACCGTCATTTTCTTTATTCTACTTTTGTATTCCTGTGCCCTCTCTCAGCAAGTCTTTATCTTTTACCTACTACCACACAGAAGACAAATGACACAGACGCTCAGATACCCTTGATCTGACTGACATGTAATTTCCAAGGCTGGCTGTAATTTTGAAACCCTCACACTCAAGAAAGTACATTTCAGAATACCAATGAGTTAAAGTGTCATTGAATCGGTCTGGTTTTATAATTATATCATCCACAAACTTTGGTCCCTTTAACAAGTATGATCAAATTTCTTAGGCCATACGGCACAAATGAACTCACACACCCTCTATGGTAGTGCCATGTATATTTTGCCACCAGAGCAAGATTTTAAGATGCTAGGAGAGAGGGACACATCTTAGGCTTCTATTTTCCTAGTACACCTGGTATGGGACTGAAGCAAATGCTCTTTTTATGCTCCTTCTTACTCTTTCTTTCTTCCTTTCTTACTCCTTTCTTTTCTTTTCCC
Source organism: Indri indri (assembly GCA_004363605.1). Taxonomy (NCBI): domain Eukaryota; kingdom Metazoa; phylum Chordata; class Mammalia; order Primates; family Indriidae; genus Indri; species Indri indri. The sequence continues at coordinate 10,695 of RJWJ010039162.1, read as the reverse complement.
TTTCTTTCAGATAGGGTCTTGCTCTATTGCCCGGCAAGAGTGCAGTGGTGTCATCATAGCTCACAGCAACCTCAAACTCCTGGGCTCAAGCGATCCTCCTGCCTCAGCTTCTGAGGAGCAGGGACTACAGACGTGCGCCACCATGCCTGGCTAATTTTTCTACTTTTTCTAGAGATGGGGTCTCGCTCTTGTTCAAGCTGGTCTTGAAATCCTGAGCTCAAGCAATCCTTCCTCCTCAGCCTCCTAAAGTGCTAGGATTACAGGTGTGAGCCACTGTACCCAGCCCCCCTCTTACTCTTGACTGCTAAAGAGTTCTCCATAGATAGCAGTGTGTTTTAATGCAAACACTGTAGTTTATATGCAGAGGTACAGCGGCAAACTACAGGTATGATTACGGTATCACTACACCATCCACCAGGAGTTTGCTTCAGGTTTAGATTAACACATTGACTACCACCCTAGAAAAAAAATTTTTTTCCCCTGGAGCCACCCTGTTTTATTATGAAAACAGAATAAAAACTTTGAAAACAAAATGATCCTTTCTAATTTAATGAAAAAGTTGTTATTTTTTATTGTTTTCTGTGCATGAGTTATGTGCAACTCACATGGCGCTAGAATCAATTTTTACACTGCACACCACTTGAGTTGTATGTGACTCACGACATAGCTTATTGAATTTGTTTCAGAGAATTGAGTCTTCATATACTTCACGAGGCCCTGGGCTCAAAACATGTGAGTTAAATACAACTCACATGGCAGTTAACTTGTTAAATGTGGGTAAGGCCCAATCCTGACATATCTGGGTGATCTATTTATAGTCTGGATTTTAATTGAACTCTTGAGTAATCAACTATTATTACCAATATCCAAATATTATTAATACCTTCAAGGCTTCCAAGAAGGCCAGGGACTGTAGGGAAAAACAAAAAGGGAATATGAGCCCTCTTTGAGAACCCCCAATGCTTTAACAGCCATTATCACCTTGGAAAATTAGATTTTCCACTATATATTTTTTATGGGCCCAGAATAAAACTAGTATGAGAACAGAGAAATTAGTACAGTATTATGAACTTCAAAAATGTTACATAAACTATAAGTATACAATGTAACCACTTTAAAAGAAAAGTATAATTATAAAATATTCACTTCTAAGGGCCAACCTATTCCCTCCAGTTTTTATATCTTCAGCACGAAAAGTTCATTAATAAAGGAATTATGCCATGCACAGTGGCTCATCCCTGTAATCCCAGCATTTTGGAAGGTTGAGGCAGGAGCGTCACTTAAGGCCAGTAGTTCAAGACCAGCCTGGGCAACATAGTGAGATCTCTGTCTCTACAAAAAATAAAAAAATCAGCCAGGTATGGTGGCATGTACCTATAGTCCCAGCTACTTACGAGGCTGAGCCAAGAGGATCCCTTGAGGCCAGGAGTTCAAGGCTGCAGGGAGCTTTGATTATGCCACTGTACTTTAGCTTGGGTGACACAGTGAGACTTTATCTTTAAATAAAATAAATAAAAGAATTATGTTTGCTATATAATGTTAAGTGGAAATACCTTCCCTCAACCTCAGAGTTCAAAATCATATGCATAGTATGGTTGCAAGTATGCTGTATGGTTATAAGTAGACAGGGAAAAATATGCAAAAATAAAAACAGCATAATATTTAGGCAGAAGGGATGGGCGATTTTTTTCTTTTTCCTCAACAATGTCTTTAATATTATGAAATTAGTCATGGATGGTTTAATGAAGCTTTAATACACTATAAGAATTTCTGATTCATTTCTCACTCATGTTTCCTGTATCTAATCCTTTACTCCCACTGGTAAGAGAAAAATGGCTTCTCTATTCTGAGGGCACGAATAGGGCATGATAGTCACTTGTCAATAACAACGCTAAAAGGTATTGAAGCTTTGTTTATTTTCTTCTATTTGATTTATACCATATTAAGCCAAAAGTATAAGAAAAATGAGGAAAGGTTCTAGTCTAGTCTGCTGTATGGAAACAGCACTCTCAGTAAGGAGGAAGGGTTGGTCGTTACCACCCTCAAGGTAATTCTGTATCCCAGCACTTTAGATGCTATTCTCTGAAGAATTGTTTGTACACTGTGTATGTTAAAACTGATCCTGAAAATCAAAGAGAAAAGAAACAAAGATTATGATGAGAATGCAAAAGTCAAAGTAATTAAGTATTCTGTAGAATAACTGACATTGACATTGATCATCAGTAGCAGAAGTGTTCCTGAATCTTCTGAACTTCAAGTGACACAGAATTCTCAGGGTTTGGATTTGGATGGGCCCAAACATTCATTTGAGAAACTGAGAACACCGTAGGGCCTGATGGGGCAGGAGGGCAGGTCCAGAGCTATTATAATACACTCAAGTTCTGGGACGGATTCTTAGCTGAGAAGCAACTCCCTGAACTGGCCCCACACAGAGCTCATGTACATCCAAGGGCACTAGGACATCTGAACGTCTACTCAAGTTTCTAAGCACATGGATGGCATCTATAAAAAGGGACCCTGCATATATGACTAATTCTAACTTTTTTACATTCAAATAATTCTGCCTTTGTTTAAATACTTCATTTCCTGGTTAAACATTACATTAAATTTACTATATTTTGTGTTAAACAAGGGGAATTTATTTTGCTTATCAGCATCTTTGTATAACACCTTCGATCTATTCTCTTCACATTTTTTATTAAGAATTTAAAAACATATCAGTAATGCTTTATAATCTTATAAGCATAAAACATTCTTTTACAGAAAAATTCTTATTATACTATTCAATAATGAATAGCCATTAAGCTCTATTTTTTTTTGATCCTTGACATGTTATGTTATAATTGCAGATAAGGTAAGTTCCCAGTTTTAAAGAAAATCTCTTTTCTCTACGGACATTCAACAATTAATCTGATCAAGCCCAGAATGGAACTGACTGCATGTGCATTATGTGAATAATATATTTTAGTGTTTTTAAGATTAAAGCAATATATATTTATTGAAGGATATTTATAACAGAAAAATTTTTAAAAATTATTTGTAACCTACCACTAAAACTACCTATATGTATATGCCCTTTTAGTTTTTTCTGACTCATACTTTTACAGCAGGGTTTCTCAACCTTAACACTATCGCTGTTTTGGGCTGGATAATTTTTTTGTTGTGGGAAGCTGTCCTGTGCTTTGTAGAATATTAAACAGCATCTCCAGCCTCCACCCACTAGATACCAGTAGCAGCCCACTCTCATTTGTGACAACCTAAAATGTCCCTTGGTGGGGGTGGGGGCACAAAACTGCCTCCAGTTGAGAATCACTGTTTTAGAGTTACAAAGGGTTTTAGAAGTCAGGTTTCATCTCTTTGTCTTACAGGTGAGAAAATTAATACTTAAATCAATGCAGATGTTCTGCCCAAAACGTCATAGCTAATTAGTGGCAGAATCAGGACTAAAAAAAAAAAAAATCCAGATTAATTCAACTGCTTTTTAATAAAAGGATTTATTCTGTAAAATTTGGATTCAGTCAAAAGCCCACACTAGATGATCCAGAAGGCCACAGGTTCCCCGCCCCAATCTGTCCTTCATCTGGCAGTAGTGTTGCTCATCTGCACAAAAGCCACCTGCATTTCAATGTGAAAAGCTATGGAATATTGAACATCCTCAGAAAAATCCTTGAAGGTCCTTCATATGTTTATGCTTTGCTCAGCCAAAATAAACTTGTACACTGACCTTGCGAACAGATGCTTGGTAATGAGGTCATACAACTGAGTAACATTTTCAGAAAATTGCTTTACAGTGTAATAAATGTTCAGATTAGATTCCTATTTTCACCTTTAACATGCTCATGTGGTTCAACCTGGGAAACCTAGTCAGGGGTTTTATCTGTTCTTTAAAGGTCACACCAAGGGTCCAATAATTTTTAGCCTGAAAGGTATTTTAAACAAACTATATATTGTAAAAATTTTAAATAATTCCTCAGTCTTACTATTGGCTTCCTTGCAGTTTCTCCTTAAACTCGACCTATTTCCTATTTCCATTTCAATTTACTCTTCAGTATGAAGTGTCTGGTTCAGTGATTCTTCCATGACGATACCTTTGTTTGACATCTCCAGAGATGAAACTAATTTCGTGTACTCTAAAATAAGCACAGTATAACTTGAGGCAAATAGTGTTAACATGCTGTGTTCAGCATATTTAATGACTGTTTCTAATGAATAATATAGACTCCAGGATGGAGGCCCCAATGTTCCTGTATTCACGATGAGGATGGCGAAGATTACCCCCTACACGGGGATCTTGCTGATAAAATAATCACGACATCACAAACAAGTAGGGACAGTTTCAAATTGAATTTCAATTATGGGATATGTGTTTCTATTTGTTTTGCAGTAGTAACTTAGATGATTTTTATATTTCCTACTTCCTGCCTTTGGGATGGAGAGGTGATTTTAAGGTGTTAAATATATAAATAAAAACAATGAATCACAAAGATGAAAGCCAGAGAACTAGATATAGGATTGTTTTCACAGCGTTTTTACAGAAAAGTATTTCTGTGAGATAATGCTTTTTCTAGTAATGGAAGGTAATGGATGGGCTCTTAACAACCAAAGAAGAAATAAAAATTTCAGGTATTGAACACAGACATTAGGTACAGCCAGACAGCAGCCTGGGAGGGTGGGGACTATATTTATCTTGCTCATTGCTGCATCCCTCAGCACCTACCATATAGTAGGCATTAAATAAACAGACACTGAATAAATGATATGCAGGATTCTAAAAACAAATGGAGGCAAAGTGTAAAATAAATGAGGAGGGAATGAGGATAAGATAATATAGTAGCAACTGCCGATTCCTCACAGAGAGGGTTTGAAAGTAGTAAACACAAGTCAGAATAAAATAAGTACTCCACAAAATAGTCACAATATGTAGAAAGGTGTCTCATAGAATAGTAGGATTACAAACCATATTTAAATGTTAAAAGCGAAGAGGAAAAATGGGATTTGTATGCTTCTGTTTTCTAAAACAATGTTCTAAAATGTCTGTTTTCTAAACTACTTTTCAAGTTGAAATTTAATTGTCAGTTTTTCTCCATAGAATCGTGTTGAATGATGCTCCTAAACATGAAAGATTCAGAAAGCATTTTCTTTGGAGTGTAAATAAATACGTGTACTTGGTTTGTAAAGTCAAATAATGCTAAATTTTGTAACAAATAAAAAGCAACAAGGCCTTAGTCCCCTTCTCCTTTTTGTCCCCTTGCAGATGAACCCTCTACTTTCCTGTTACAGCAGATGAGGGTTTTAGTTCTCTTCCATCTCCTGTTTTTCTTCCCCTGTCCTCCCAATATGGCAAAATCACAGTTGAATCCTCAGTCTGTGTTCTCATTATCATAATGTAAATGCTGTTCCCTGCTGAGCCGAGCCATGTTCCACTGTTATATTTCCTTTCTTATATAACTTTTGTTTTTTCCCAGGGATAAGGATTACACCTTTTCTTCTTTTTCATTTGCTTAGTTGTTCTACCCTCTCCCTCTTTACATTGTCTCCAGTACATTTTTCATGGCGCTCAGGTGTACGGTTGCATCAGTACCAGCTGTCTACAGCCAGCGTGTCTTCTGACTGGTCACAGCATGGGCTCTGACTGGTTGAAGTATCATCCCTGTGCAGCATTAAACCTATTAGATCCTCTGGGCTCTGTGTGTTTCCCAGAGACATCCCTCCTGGCACCTTTCATCCATCACATCCAATTTTGGCTGGTTGCACTTCGGACTTGACGCGTTGTGGGAATTCCTGTTATATCATCCCCCTTCCATGTAGGATAACCTGTTTCCCGGATCCCATAAGTTTCCTTTTTTGTGGACTATTCCCTAACATTGGCAAAGCATATCTGCCCCGACAAAAGTAGGTAAATTTTGTGACTTTGCATGCCTAGAATTTAAAAACAAATTTTTATTCTAAGTGCGTATATGACTGACTGATAGCTTGACTATTATAGAACTTGAGGGTAAAAATCATGATGGCATCGGGGGTGGTATTACTCTGTCTTCAAGCTTCCATTGTCACTCTTTAGAAATTTAACGCCATTCTAATTCTAGATCATTTGAATGTGACATGCTTTTTATCTTTGGAATCTTCAAGAATTTTCTCCTTATCTCTGGTGTTTTGGGATATCCATGATTTTGCTTAGACTTGGTCATTCTTTTCATTCATTGTGCCAGGTACTTGGTGGGCCCTTTCAGTCTAGAGATTCATGGGCTTCAGTTCTGGGAAATATTATTATTTCTTTGACAATTGTATCTGTTCTCTCTTTTTAGAATTCCTAGTTGCTGAGTTTTGGATCTCCTGGATAATCTTTTTTAGTGGACATGGAAATCAGGAATGTATTTCCACTGAACAAGAAATAAAAAGCAAAGCAAATGAATTTCTAAAATGGAAAACAGTCCTTTAAACTGAAAATTGTGCCAATTAATATTCATTTACAAACCTATCCTAATAAGAGAAAAAGCTTTTAAAAGCCAAATAACAGGAAAACCATACTATATGAAAGTGCTGGTAATTAATAACCATTAATAATACAGTTGTCTTACCTGTATAGTGCTGTATAGTTAATAAATTTCCATTTAATTCTTAACACAACACTGCTTGGTATATAATTTGAATTTTTCTTCTTGCTTATTATATTAATTTTGATACTTGAGCCCTCATTTTATAACCATTTATCATTACAATTACATAAAATCACCACTGAACTAGAAAATTAATTTCTATTGTATTGTTGTTTTAGTTCAAGATAACTAAAAGAGTGGAATACTATTTACTCTCAACTCTATAGCAAAAAAGTCAAGCTTTCACTTGGATTGAGATAGACACACGATATTAATGTTTATTAGGCTCCTACTATATGCAAGCAAGCACTGTGCTTTTATATATTCTCTCACAGGTAGGTATAGTACCCCTCTTTTACACATGAAGCAACTAAGGAACATTGAAATTAAGTAAATTGCCAATGGTTACTTACAAAGTTACATTTAGCACTTTCTGGACCTGTTTTCTTTCCATATACTACACACCAAAATCAATTATACTATGGCCTTTAAAATAAATCACACCAATTACAACATGCAAGGAAATCCAAAAGCCATAATGCAAATTTGCACAGAACACATTCTTTTGATAACTTGGCTTGCAAACACAACAAATGACATTAGTAACTGGCTAAGTAAAATCTCAAGTTTTAAGAACAGAATTTTTTCATGCCTTATTTTGAATAATCGGTTACCTCAAATTGATTGAAGTAGAGGTGCAGAAGTAAGCCAGAAATCCTAGCAAGATATTGCCATCGAGAGAGAGAACACCAAAGACAGAGAAAGAAAGAATGGTCATCTTTACTTAAGGTGATTTATTCAAACCATTTTAAGGTAATAAAGTGGAAAAATTATGACAAAATAACATTTTCAGGTATGTTTTACTTATTAACTAACTCTCATTTTGTGATCAATTAAGAGATTCAAAATTTATTGAGTGGCTATAGAATGCATAATGTGAAGATATCTTTTAAATTATCTAACTGTTCTTTCTAGCACTAGAAAAATGAACATAAAGCAAAATTCTGCCATAAGTTTATAATGATTTGAAATAAAAAGCCACCTTACTTTATTTGTTGACTTAATGTGACATTGGGTAAAAAAGGTAAATGAAAAATTACCTTTACTGCTGCAGTGACAGCAGCAGTAGCTGCTAAGTTCAAACCTTGCCGTCCAAAGTTTACCACGGTCTCATAGCCTCGTTCCTTTGCTTGTACAATATATTCGTCAATCTCCTGGGGGGAAAAAAACCACATGGATGTTAATTTTATGTAATAACAGTGTTAAGAAGCCCCAAACTAGGACTTTCTCCCCATAATTTAACAGTTCCACTAATTTTACAGCATTAAGTATGTGTCAATGGGCATTTCTTAAAAAATGATTTGTGAAAATAATTTACATGTCTTACCCTTTCCTTTGAAGAAAGAAGTGGATGAAGGAATTTTCTATAAATTAAACTGGCTCCTTTGGTGTAGGGAGAGAGCAGCCATATGACAAAAGCAATCTTCAGCTCATAGTACAGGGGAAACCTAACAAGAAAAAAATTGAAAATAAAGCTGCTAGTGAAAAATAAACTATAACCAATACGGAAATCACAAACACACTTTTTAAAAAGTTCAGTCACTGTGTTAGGTTTTCACATGTAAAAGTTAGTGGGGGAAAACAACCATGTTTGAATTGATGAAATCATCTCGTTTAACTACAGATCAGTTAACGAAACAGGGATTCACACCTTCTAATCCAAGATTCTTCTTCTGAAGCAAGCATAGGAAAACTGCCAAACTGACTGTAGCAGTCAAGAGAGGGCACTGACAGCATTTAGCCAGGGAAGTAAGGTACCCCCACCCTGTCTGCAGAGCCAAACTACCACGGAAGTACATGCTATACCTCAGATCATCAGGGCACTTCATATGCTCCAAGTGCACAACGCTTACCCCATTCGCGCATGTCCTCATCTTTCTCAGGACTCCCAGAAAACTTCCCTTCCAATCTCATTTGGCCAGAATTGCAGCACTTTGCAGACCTAAATTGTTTACTTGCAAGGGGACCACAATCAGCACTGTGGTCGACTGGGAATTAGGGTTATACAACCATGCTCTTTTCCATGTGACTTTGTAGCACCTTCCCTGTGAGGACTTTCCCCAATCAGTGACTGTGGCTTTAACCACGTATGTTGCTTTGGCCAACAAAATGTGAGTGTGACAGATGTCACATAAAGCAGGAGCCTTAAATGCCCTTTGATGCCCCACTCCAACACCCTCGACCTCTCACTTTAAGCGTTTGCCTTCAGCAGTGAGAATAGCTGCTTCTCTGGCTTTGGTCCTGGAGTGAGAAAACTAAGCTGAGTCCAGCAAAGCTGCAGCTGACCATTTGCCCTCATGCAGCTCGAGCAAGAAATACAAGTTTGTTTTTCTAACCTGCTGCGCTTTTATGGTTGGTTGTTGCCACAGCAAAAGTTAACTAAAATGCAACAAGGGGCCCAGTATCCTGTGGTCGATGAGGCACTAAGATAAATAATTGAGCAAATTTGGGTTTTTCTATCAAGGCAGACAGGTAGGGGGCAGTGAGGAATGCCCATTGTGTGGTGAATAAAAGGTATCTGCCACACTGCCATTACAGAAAATTTCTAGACTTCAATTGTTTATGTTAAATTTTTCCTATATTGTTCACTTTTTAATGATGTATATAGGTTACATTTGCAATTAGAAAATATGAGGTCTTTAAAGAAAAATCTTTGAAACTTAGACGTACCATGGTTTGGAATCTGTGTTCTGCCACTTAAAAAACAAACAGACAATAAACAATCAGAAAACCCTCCCCGAAACCCCTACACCAAAAGCATAACAGGTAAATGAATGAACTTTGGGGCAGAGGAAGGAAAACTTATACAGTATTTCAAATTGGAAGAGAAAGAGGGGTGCAGATACAGAGAAGTTCATAAATAAAGGCAGGTTGTTAAGAATGAATATTTTACTCTGATGACTTCTACTTTTTTCTAGCAAATCCAACGTGACCTAATGTGGTATGAGAATATGAAAATAGCGAAATGGGAAAGACAGCTTAACAAGGGAACAGTAAAGGTTTGAAACAGACACAGGCAGAAAAGGAAGTAGATACTGACCAGAAGCAAGTTAAAGGAATGAGGTTCAATTGACAGCTATATGAGCAGCTGATTGCTTTTTTTCCAGCTGCATTTAGTAGCCTAGATAAAGAAGTAAAGAAGAGTGACTGCTGGGCTAATTTAGGCTGAAGGTTTGTGCAGTAAGGGCAGAGGAAGATACTGGCAAGGTTGGAAACTTAAATATTTTGAAAGGAGAAGTTCTCCAAGTGATGGCAGGATTTAAATGGAAATGCACTATTGAAATACAGCACAAGGAGATTCAAGTCGTCCATTAGGTACTGCTTGCTCCTTGGTAAAATGTTAAATCCTTAAGATATAAACATGCTTTAAATTCTGCCTTGTCTATTTGGAATAGTGCAGCCAAGGAACTGGTGTTGAATGGGTGTCCACATGGGTGCTGACGTTGTCCAGTTTGAATGTTTGTTGATGAGAATTTTAAGGATGCGGAGGACGTGATAAAACCAGGTGATGTGGGCTTCAAAAGAGGAGTCGTTTAGGAAAGTGATAAAGGAAAATAGTCTGAAGTCATCAGTGTAGAAAAGGATTATGGCAATCAAGTTTCCTTATTCCAAGATATTGAGGGGAAGGTGTGTGGGAAGTGGGCGGGGAGTGACGAATGGGGAGAAAAATTAGCTGAACTTATTTGAGGGGGCTATAAGGAAAGTAATGTTCTTGTGCAAAAGCAGATGAAGAAAACAAGATGTAGGATAATTAGGTAACTTGATCAAATTAACTTAGTAATATCAAGAGCAGAATAAGAACTCAGGACACTGACAATGAGTCTATAGTGTGGCCCCTTCTCAATAGTAGAACTTACCAAGCAACTGTTTGATCTGCTACTGTTTCAATGACAGTATAGAGAGCAAAAACAATCCAGTACATCATCCATCGAACCTGGAAGTAATTAGTTATTATTAATAAAAATACTAATGAACAGTAGACTAAATCCGCAACTGAATAATTATACATATGTATTTCTAGATAAATAGTATGTTGGGT
>RJWJ010039161.1:0-14595 GCA_004363605.1 Indri indri | reverse complement strand
GGAAAGATGAATAATCCCATCAAATGAGCAAGCTCACCCCTGTGGTTCCACATAGCTCTGCAGTCTCACCTCTCAACACTCCCGCCCTCACAGGATACTCTCGCACAACCCGCCTCTGTGCCTTCTCCCGTTCTGTTCCCTGTGCTTGGGTTGCCCTGCCCTCCATTCACCTGGTGAGGCTCGGCTCCGTCCTCCAGGAAGCCTTCTCCAATCTCCCTCCCTCCGGCTGGCTTAGGTGCTGCCCTGTGGGCTCCTATCATGTCTGGGCATAATGCCATCCTCGTCCTAACAATCCAGTGGATAATTCACAGTTAATAATGATGGTTGTAACTTACTGAGCCTTTACTCACAGCCTGCCACTGCGCCAGGCCCTTTGTACAGACAGCATCACCTCACTGAATCCGGAAGAAGTAAAACTCAGCTCACAGTTCAAAGTAAACATCTACGGTGATAGAGCCAGCTGCAGGGTTAACAGGAAACGGTGCTTCTACCAAGCATAGGCTGCAGCTATAAAGTGTCATAACCACCCTCTTCCTTGAGTTACTAGTGCTTTCTCACAGACTGAGAAAGTTTTTTGCTAAAATCGTAGAGTATCAGAAACTTTGCTGTTTGGAATGACGTCATTAAGAATGATGTACCCCACTCCTGCCTGGAGGATTGAAGTCGCTTTGACACAGAAGTGGCCTCCATCCGGTTCTCAGATAAAGACTCTTCTGGGCACAACATTCCACGTTTCTCTACTTTCCAAGGAAAACAGAACACTCGTGCACTCCACAGTCCACCCCTTTGCACGTATCCCTTTGAGTCTATAAAAAATGTTTTACTTAAATTTCATCTACACTCCACTCTTCCCCCAATACCATAGTAACTGTCTTCATTTGGTGAGATCCACCGCAGGTCCTCTGTTACAGTCAATGATCCTCACTCGGTCAAACCACAGGTTTGCCCCTGGTGGTCTCAAGCCCCAGTTGGGCCAGGATAGTCCTAACCATAGCCCTGAAGGAGGTGCTGTCTTTGCCCCCATTTTTCAGATGGGGACACTGAGGCAGAAGAAGGTGCAGGGACTTGTCCCTATGTGGGACTTGAAGTGTGAACCCAGGACAGTGTTGCTCCAAAGCCCATTCCAGTCTTCTACCCGGTACTCTTCTGCCCACTAGCCCTGACCTTAAGCCATAGTGGGTGTCCTGGGGTATGTGTCGGACCTTTTCCTGAGCTGTCAACATTGGGGTGCAGGGCCTCAGGTTCCTTGTGTTTCTGCATCACTTTCAGAACGGGGGCAGCAGTACTAAATGCAAATCTTGCATTATCTGGTCTACAAATGCTCTCCTTCTCACTGCCTTCCTATCCCAAGGTCTTGGGGGTCTGGGAATACCCTGCCACTTACCCAGGATCCCCTGGACAGCAGCATGATTGGACTCACATGTTGTGGACCACACAGACCCAACCATCCTCTCCCTGGGTTAGGCCAAGGGCCCCTTTCTGGCAATGATGGATCCCTGCCCTTGAGGGGCAAGTTTCTGACTTGAGGTTGTGAGTCAACACCCAGGTAGGCCCAGGGTGTAATGCAGGGGATGGAGCCTGGAGCCCCCATCCCAACCCCAAGCTTTGGTGCTCTTTCTGCAAAATGGCCTCTGAACGTGTTAAAAAGCCAGTGCACATAAAGCGCTTGGTGCCAACCCTGGCACATGCTCAGGGAACCCCAGAAGTTAACTGGGTTACTTGTGGGAAAAGGTTTTTTGAGGTAGCCTGCCTGCCCCCCATTGGCATCCCACTTGTACCTGTCCCCATGGAGGCTGGGACAATGTTGAGGACTGGCAGGGGGAAAATAGAGGCTCCCGGGGGGGTGGTGGCCTCTGGTGGCAGCATCACAGCTGCTGCAAGAGCACACAGCCAAGCGGGAGTGGCACAGCTGGTCAGAGGGGTCCGCTTGCCTGGGCCTCACTCATGGCCTGGCACTTCACTCTCATGACACCGTCTGTGCCCATCAACTCTTTCTGCCAACATCCATGCATAGCAGTTGAGCTCCTGCCCTGTGCCGGCCCTGGGCGAGGCACCAGAGAGGGAGTGGGGGAGAGGATGAATGAAGCATCTCCCAGGCTTTCTGGGGACTCTCAGCCCTGTGGAGGGACAGCCAAGGAAATACATGAGGACCTGAAGGTGAGCACTGCTGTGACTGAGGCCAGTGGTGGGGACAGAGGAGGGGTGCCCAGCAAGGGGAAGTGGAGACGAGGCCCTGGACTTGAGGGAGGAGAAGGCATCTCTGAGACCTGCGTCAAGCTGGAAAGTGAGGTGGCCCAGACGTGGCTCCTGGACCCCGCCTGCCCTCTCCTGGAAGCAGAGCACTTGGGCCGCAGCCATCCTAGCCACCTCCCGCGATTGCTCACGGACCAGGGCTGGGCTTGGCCCGAGGCCACACAGCCAGATCTCAGTGGCACTCAGCTGAGCAGCCTCTGGAGATATGGGCTGTGCCTGGTGCGGTTTTAACTTTTATTTCTGTCCAAGTAGTACAGGTAGGCAGTTGAAAAAAAAAAAGAGTATTATAAGGCATACGACCAAACAGCACCTTTGCCCCACACAGCACACCCCGGTCCCTCCCTCCAGAGGCAGCCACTTTCAAACTGCTCTGCTGTTTTTGGAATATTTACAACCACACCTTTTAATCACATGCTTCTGTTATTACTTATCAGGTTTTAGAACAAAATGTTTGAGGGTTCTGTTTTGGTTTGTGTTTTTTTGCATATGGAAATTGATCGAAAAGGTCGTTCTTTCCCCATTGAATTGCCTTGGCATATTTGCCAAAAATCAATTGAGCACATAAGTACAGGTATATTTCTGGACCCTCTCTTCTGTTTCCGTACATCTGTCATTAATTCATTCCCAGCCTGACCACCCAAGCTGGGAAATATTCATCAGTGAATAATAGCCCCAGCCAATGCCATGGTGTGCTGCACATGGCTTTTCTCTTGCCGACATTCTGGAGCCCTCAGACTTCCTGCCCCTGTTTGGACTGGCTGCTTCGTGCTGCTGCCACGGAACTGTCACCCAGTAGTCTCTGCCCCTTCATCTGGGGGTCCTCAGGCATCCCCCCATCCCATGACATCCTGGTTTTCTGGGTCCCATAGCTTCCTCATTTTAGTTCATTCCCTTACGTTTAAAAAACTCTTTTTCTGGAAGTAAAGGAACATGGTAGAGGTACATGGAAGGTCAAATTTTGTGACCCTGAACATTTAATGATATCTTTTTTTCTGCCCTCACAGTCGGTTGGTATTTTGACTGGATATATAATTCTATGTGGAGATAATTTTCCCTGCAAGGTTTAAAGTTTTCTTCTTCTGTATTCTTCCAATGTTGCTGTGGCAATTTCTAGTCCCTAGTGGGTGGATTTTTTTCCCCCAGAAATTTTAGGATCTTCTCTTTACCCATAGGCATTGTTAAAATTGCCAGTGCTGTGCCTTTTGTGATGTTTTTTCATTCACTGTGTGGATATGTGATATGAGTCCTTCAACCCATAAACTAATGCCCTTCTGGAGATTTAAAAAAATTAGTTCTGGGCTGGGCATAGTGGCTCACACCTGTAATCCTAGTACTCTGGAAGGTTGAGGTGGGAGGGTCACTTGAGGTCAGGAGTTTGAGACCAGCCTGAGCAAGAGCGAGACCCCATCTCTACTAAAAACAGAAAGAAATTAGCCGGACAACTAAAAATATATAGAAAAAATTAGCTGGGCATGGTGGTGCATGCCTGTAGTCCCAGCTACTCGGGAGGCTGAAGCAGAAGGATCGCTTGAGCCCAGGAGTTTAAGGTTGCTGTGAGCTAGGCTGACCGCATGGCACTCTAGCCCAGGCAACAGAGTGAGACTGCATCTCAAAAATAAATAAATAAATAAACTGTACCTTTGATGTGCCTAATAGTTGCAGATGTCTTAGTTCTTTTATAACCATAGTTGATTAGGTCAAGAGCATTCTTTTCTTATTTAAGTTGGAAAAAGTAACAGGAATTAGCAAAGTTTAAAAGAAAAGATAAAAGGTTTTATGATACTGAATGTTAACCACCTTTTGTTAGATATGCATTTTATTAATTTAATTATATATGCCTTACAAAAGAAGACATCTTTTCTGACACCCTAAAAAGTAATATGAAGTTAATCAATACATTTTCTTATCCTTTTTTTAAAACCTATTCTCCATTTCTTCTTTTTTTATAACTTCCTGGGAGGTTTTTCTCAACCTTATCCTCCAATCCTATTGAATTTTTATTAAAAAGTTGAAATTCTAAAAACTTGGGGCTGGGCACAGTGGCTCACATCTGTAATCCTAGAGCTTTGGGAGGCTGAGGTGGGAAGATTGCTTTAGGCCAGGAGTTCAAGACCAGCCTAGGCAACATAGTGAGACCCTGTCTCTACAAAAAATTAAAAAATTAGCAGGAGTGGTGGCACTCACCTGTAGTCTCAGCTACTTGGGAGGCTGAGGTGGGAGGATTGCTTGAGCCCAGGAGTTCGAGGCTGCGATGAGTGTCCCCTCAATTGGCTGAGCAGCACCACCTGTCTCAGACATGCATCCAGGGTGTACCAGCAGGCACCCTAGATAAAGAGGGGCACAGGCTTCCAG
The DNA here is from genome assembly GCA_004363605.1 of Indri indri. NCBI lineage: Eukaryota > Metazoa > Chordata > Mammalia > Primates > Indriidae > Indri > Indri indri. The sequence goes on along the minus strand of RJWJ010039161.1, from coordinate 9,990 downwards.
AGGCAAGCAACATGATTCTGTATGCAGCACAGTAAGTTTAAGCATCCTTGTTCTGAGGCCAGGCGTGGTGGCTCATGCCTGTAATCCTAGCTCTCTGGGAGGCCGAGGAGGGTGGATTGTTTGAGCTCAGGAGTTCGAAACCAGCCTGAGCAAGAGCGAGACCCTGTCTCTACTAAAAATAGAAATAAATTAATTGAACAACTAAAAATATATAGAAAAAAATAGCCAGGCATGGTGGCGCATGCCTATAGTCCCAGCTACTCGGGAGGCTGAGGCAGGAGGATCACCTGAGCCCAGGAGTTCGAGGTTGCTGTGAGCTAGGATGACGCCATGGCACTCTAGCCCGGGCAACACAGTGAGACTCTGTCTCAAAAAAAAAAAAAAGAATCCTTGTTCTGGGATAACTCAACAACCCTGAGGCCACTGCCTGCTCTTCCCCGTGGTGTGAACTCAGCCCTGCCATGGTGCCTGGTCCCCTGGGGCCCTGCACACCAGGTCTAGCCAGAATGTTCCTTACACCTCAAATTGGAGATGCATAGGCACTAGGGTGGTAGGCATTGGATCTGAGTCCCTGAATGCATCTCCCAAGCCCAGGACATGACATTTGCATCCACCAAATGAGAGCTGGCTGCTGGCTCCTCTCCTCTAGAACAGCCTCTCAAAACCCTTTTGCCTTGACTATTTCCTCATCTCCTTTCCCCGCCTGCACTAATCCTTGGCTGACTCTAAGGAGGCACCCATGGGGGCCTGGGATGAGGCAGGCCATGGTCCTGGGCACAAGTGTGGCCATCTGGCTGCTGCTTCTGGTGTCCCACTAGCCCCTCTTGGCTGGTGTCTGCCCCAGGAGCCATATCCAGCTTCTTCATGCTGCTCAGCATCACTGCCATCATGCTCACACTCAACTCATGGGACAGCTGTGTCATTTGCCCTTTTAAGGGCAAAATTCTAGACTCCGAGTTGCAGATCCCTTCACTGGGGATGTTACCAGCAAGTGATCATCCCCAGTCCTTGTATTTGGAGACAAGGAATTGAATTCAAACACCAAAACAGCAGAAGAAAGTGAAAGAGGTTTGTTTAGCAGATACACCTCCAGACGTGGAGGGGGTGTCAAGAAAGATTAGCAAGCGATAGTATACTACAGAAGGGGGTAGTAGTGGGCACACATCCAAGTGGACAGTGGCACTGGATTCTCCTTGGGTGTCTCCTTTTCTTCCTTCTTGCTTGCATTGCTGTCCCACAGGAAAATGAGAACGTTACTTCTTCCCCTCCATGGGGTTGGGGAGTTTTTTACTTTATTTGTTTAGACCCGGATGTGTCATGGTTCCAAAGCCCATTCAGGGGGGCAATGTGATGGTATAATGAGGACATTCCTGCCCTTCATCTTCTCAGGCACCTCCCAAGGGGCTTTCCCCAAACCAGAGCAAGCAAGACGTTTCTATAAAGGTTACAATCACGGCTTGACCACAGCTTTCGTTCTCATTGATCCATGACCCTAATTTTGTTCCTACTGTTCTGCCCCACCTGCGTTCCCTACTCTGATCTCCTGCCTCAGGGATGCCTGGTCTTCCCTGTCTGCTTGGAGGGGGAGAGGCTGTGGGCATCCATTGAAGCTGCGGGGGCCTCCAGAGAGGAGAAGGGGCACCTTCACCGCGTGGCGTGCGTATGGGAGGAATTCCAGGGATTGTCTGTCCACTCCGTGCCCCCTCCCCCTAGGTAGCAGGGCTTGGGTGCAGGTGGGAAGAATTGAGTTCCCGGGAAAGTGAGTGGACCCTCTCCTGGGCACAATATCCCCACACAACTCAAAGGACAGGTCTGGAGCGGGCGGTGGAGATGTCCGCGGTGCGCAAATGCCTGTGGGTTTCAGGACAGATGCGGGAATCAAGCTCTGTCCACTCTCCCAAGCCTCCTGGCCCCGAGACAAGCACTGACCCTTCCTGAGCCTCCTCAGGGAAGCTCCCATCACAGAGGCGATTCCAGTTCACACATGCAGAGGCAGACGAGCATCTCTGCGGATTATTAGCCTGTGTGGATGCGGCCTGGAGTCCGCCAGGCTGGGAATGGCGGCTGCAGGCAGGCGCAGGACGCTTCAGCACCGCGGGCTGGACAGCGCCCTCCCTACGGGGACAAGTGTCCTCCCCGCTTCAAGCCAGAACTTCTCGCTGAGGGGACGGGGCGGGGTCGCGGGGGCGGGCCGTGACCCTGCGTGTGGGGGCAAGGGATGCCGGACACAGAGGGGGTGGTATTTGGAGACGGTGGCAATTTATGGCCCTGGGAGGGCGAGCGCACGTGGCCCGGGAACCCTCATCGGGCTGGGATCTCCCGTGGGGTTCGGATGAGGAGCAGGGCTTCCGTTAGAGTGTGACTCAGTCTATCCATAACGCCCCCTCTCGCGAGCCGGCCAAGGCCGGTCACACCTCCCCTGCAGGGGCTCAGCTCGGGCCAAGGCTCCGGCACCCAGAACCTCCTTGGCTGGTTCTGACTGGCTCGGGGCCCCTGGGCTCCGCTCTTTGGAGCAGAGGTCACTTGGCAGGTCCCTGGTCTGCGCCTGCTTGGTCTCCCCACCCCAGCCCCTGAGCCCCACCTCTGTCCCCTGGAAAAGCCAGCTGCTCCCCGCAGCTGCAGTGCCTGCTGAGTGGCCTGCACGCAGCGACAGCAGCTCCATAATTATTCCTCGTCTTTCCTTCCTCAGCGAGCAAGGCCCGGGCTGGAAAAGCAGGGCTGAAGGGCGGAATCTGCAAGAAGCAAGGCCCGTGTCCTGGAGAGGGGTATGTCCGGTGACCTAGCCGGTGGCGTTGGGACCTGCCACAAGCTCGCGGTGTGCAAATGACACCGGCGGAGAGCCCGGGTCCGCTGGGTGCTAGATGGCTGTGTAAGCCGCCCTTTCTCCCCTAGCAAATACTGTCTGCGTAGGCTACAGGCCCAGAGAGGGGCTACGAATTACCCCAAGCCACACAGTGAGGTAGAGGAGGGCCAGCTAGGATAGGACCTGAAGCATCAGGGAAAAGACTCAAGAAAACCCATGAGAAACCCACCCACCAGCCGCGGGGAACTTGGCCTAGGCCCTGGCTCTGTCCTCCTGCGGCAGGCATGAGGACCCTCAGTCTGTGCTGTCTCTCCCCTTCCCGTCTTGGCTCACGGTTATACAAGCAGCTGCCCTAGAACCTCCAAACAAGTTCCCCAGTCTGTCAAAAGAACAAAATCACAACAAATTTAGTTTATTTATTTATTTGAGACAGAGTCTCACTCTTTTGCCCAGGCTAGAGTGCCGTGGCGTCAGCCTAGCTCACAGCAACCTCAGATTCCTGGGCTCAAGCGATCCTTCTGCCTCAACCTCCCGAGTAGCTGGGACTACAGGCATGCGCCACCATGCATGGCTAATTTTTTCAATATATTTTTAGTTGTCCAGCTAATTTCTTTCTGTTTTTATTAGAGATGGGGTCTTGCTCTGGCTCAGGCTGGTCTCGAATGCCTGAGCTCAAACAATCCTCCTGCCTCGGCCTCCCAGAATGCTAGCATTACAGGCTTGAGCTGCTGCTCCCGGCCAACGAATTTAGTTTAAAGATCTAATGGGCTTTTATTAGTGATTCACGAATTGTGTAGCATCTCATCTAAAGATTCAGAAAAAGTGCTCCCATCAACTGAGCAGAGGAGGCTGGCTTTCCAGGCAGAAAAGGGCTGAAGAGAACAGAGATAAGGAACAAAAAGCAGATTGGTCTTGTTGCAAATCCCAAGAGGAGCAGTCAAAACAGCAAGACACGGGAGGCCGAGGCAGGAAGATCACTTGAGGTCAGGAGTTCAAGACCAGCCTGAGCAAGAGTGAGACCCCATTTTCTGATTGTGCCCATATCTCTGGCTTCTCTCTAGCCCCAGCCTTCATATGCAGCCTCCCTCCTTGGTCTTGTCCTTCTCCCAAGACTCCCTCCCTCCCCACTGTGCCCTTATCTGCTCAGAGAATAAAGTCCGGGTCCCTTTACCTGGATCCTGCTGTCATTCCAGTCTCACTTCCCACCACTCTCTGCTCTTAAGTGTCAGAACACTGAATGGCCTGGCGTGCCCCTCCTGCACCTCCTGGCCTCTGTTTAGACTGTTTCTATCTCGTACAATGAGCTTCAATGGATAATTTCAACATATCCTTCCTCCAGGAAGCCTTTCCTGATTCCAAGTCCCCAGTACCACCCATGGCATCCTGTACAAAGCTTTGCCTTTCCCCTTCCCACCCTGTCTTATCATTTCCTGTTTGCATCTGTTTCCCCTGCTGAACTGAGAACCACAAGGACAGGGCTGTGTTTAATTCACTGCTGAACACCCAGCCCCTAGCGCTGGCTTGGCTGGGTGACAGTGCTCGGTCAACCTTGGGCGGATGAATGACTGGCAAATGGGCTTCCACTCACGGGCTCCCCTTAGCAGTGGGAAGGGGGCGGGGCTGGGGGGTGGGAAGAGGTTCCTGAGTATTTCATACCAGTCTACAAATTTCCACTGCCTGGCTCACGACGAGGTCATTTAATTCTCTTTTGCCTGCTTTGGCTTCCAGGGTCTCTATGTGGAAATCTGTAGAAAAATTGTCATTTGCAGCCCAGGCTTCTGTCTTGCTGTTTTATTTGTTTGTTTGTTTTTTGTGTCGTTGTTTTGTTTTGTTTTTTGTTTTTGAAACAGGGTCTCTCTCTGTTGCCCAGGCTGGAGTGAGTGGTGTCATCATAGCTCACTGCAGCCTCAAACTCCTGGGCTCAAGTGATCCTCTTGCCTCAGCTGCCTGGGTAGCCAGTACTACAGGTGTGTGCCACCATGCCTGGCTAATTTTTCTATTTTTTGTAGAGACAGGGTCTTGCCCTTGCTCAGGCTGGTCTTGAACTCCTGGGCTCAAGTGATCCTCCCAGCCTCGGCCTCCCGAAGTGCTAGGATTGCAGGTGTGAGCAACCGCACCTGGCCCTCATCTGCTTTTTACCCACAAGGGTAAAAGGGGGCTGGGCCTGGCTGCCCTCTGAGGCACTGACTGGGCAGCTTGGAGTTCTAGGACGGGAGGAGTCACCCTACGGGCCAGCAAGCGCTGTTTGCCACCTGCCCACAGAGACCCATGTGAATGGAGGCTGCAAGACACCCCAGGGTACAATGACAAAGAAGGATTCCAAGACTCCTTGGAGGAGCCAGATCTGTGAGCTCCCCAGAATACTGGAGAGCCACCTCTGGCCTTGCCCCTCCAAAAGGGAAGGACAGGGAAACAATTAGAGGCAGATTGGCAGGAAAGGCCTGTGGAATGTTGAGGGGTCAGAGCCAGTTCCTTGAGGTTGAACAAGGGGATGTGGGAGCGAATGCAGATGACTCGCACTGGGGCCCGAGCCTCCTGCCCCCCCCCCCCGGATGACTCCCAAGTCCCAAGGGTGTCATGATGTGACCTCTTTTGTGTCTAACTAGGGCAGCAGCCACATCTGTTGACCCAGTGAAACCATTCCAGCTCCAGTGCCCTGTGACATGACCCAGGAGGTCGTGAGCATCTGTGTGGTGACGGAGTCGGGAAGCAGAGTGGAGGACGTAAAGGACAGTCACAGGCTTGGAAATGACACTCCTGTTGTGGAGGTGGTGGCATTCAGGGACGCAAATGGCTGTGGTCCTCAGTGATGCTTCTCGGCTTCCAGCTGCAGGAAGTTATGCACAGATTCAACAAGGGCTCCGAAACTCAGGTGAAATAAATAAAGAAATGAGAGTGGGTGGGGAGGGAGCAAAAGAAAGAGAATTTCAAGAGGTGCCGGCAAATCACCCCTCCTCTGCTGCCCTGAGCATGTGTCCTGGACTGAGTCTGAGATGCAAGGTGAGACCCTGCTGGGCCTTCGGCCAATCTTAGTTCCTGGCTGCCCCTTTAAATATAGGGATTTCTTCAAGCTACGAGTGGTTTGAGAGTTGTTTCTAAATGTAATTTCTGACTTTCATGCTGACTTTAGAACTTAACCTTTGTGGAGAAACATATTTCAAACCTTTACAGGAATGCTGTTGTCACTGCAGAGGCGCGTTGCTGATAGCTCTAATGACGCTTGTATTTTTCTCCTTTTTTGGTTTGAGGCTGAAATGCTTAGCAAATAGCTCCTGGTTAACTTAGAAACACACCCAGAAGCTACACACAGCTGCCGTCATCACCAAGCGTGCACAGCAGAGCGGAGAGTGACTGTCCGGCCCGAGGAGGCAGGGAGGGCAATGGAAAGAGACTTGGCACCAGGCAGACCTGGGTCGGAATGCTGGCTCTGCCGCCGCTAGCTGGGTGGCTTCGGGCAAGTTGTTCAACTTCTCTGAGCCTGACACCACCCACGCTGGGGCTTCTCTTTCCATCTTCCCCTCTGGGAGGTGTCCTTAGGCCCTGATGCTCCCAGGACCAGGCTAAGGCTGCATCTTGTTCTTTCTGAGCCTCTGTCCACTTCTATTTTAGGATGTCTCCTCTGACCTTTGCCCACATCATCCCTGAATTTGAGGCCTAAAGTGTGACCAGATTAATCAGATCAAATCCTGCTTGAAAACACCGGCCCATTCAATGGTGATCCATTCTAGCCAAAGACCTTTTTTATGGGGATGTTTTAATTAATTAATTTATATATTTTTTAGAGACAGGGTCTTGCTGTGTTGCCCATGCTGGAGTGCAGTGGCATCATCATAGCTCACTGCAGCCTCCAACTCCTGGGCTCAAGTGATCCTCCTGCCTCAGTTTGAGTAGCCAGGACTATAGGTGTGCACCACCATGCCTGGCTAATTTTTACATTTTTTGTAGAGATAGGGTCTCACTATGTTGCCCAGGCTGGTCTCAAATTCCTGGCCTCAAGTGATCCTCTTGCCTCGGCTTCCCAAAGTGCTGGTGCTGGGATTACAGGCATGAGCCACCACACCAGGCCTTATGGGAACATTGGAATTAGAATTTCTTTGACTATTTAAATGAATTAGAATATAACTGGAATTTTTAGTCTGTAGGACTATCATTCCATTACTTAGATACACTTTTTTTTTTTTTTTTGAGACAGAGTCTCACTCTGTTGCCCGGGCTAGAGTGCTGTGGCGTCAGCCTAGCTCACAGCAACCTCAAACTCCTGGGCTCAAGCGATCCTACCCAGCCTCCCGGGTAGCTGGGACTACAGGCACACGCCACCACACCCGGCTAATTTTTTCTATTTTTAGTTGTTTGGCTAATTTCTTTCTATTTATAGTAGAGACCGGGTCTCATTCTTGCTCAGCCTGGTCTCGAACTCCTGAACTCAAGCAATCCTCCCGCCTTGGCCTCCCAGAGTGCTAGGATTATAGGCGTGAGCCACTGCACCTGGCCCAAGATATTCTTTAAAGTTTTTAAAATTGTTTTATAATTTCCTCCATAAAGTTTTGGAATAGTATTTCTCTAGGAGCACTTTGTAAGAGACTGGTGTGACTAGTTAGGCAAAGCGAGAATAAAGTGTGCTTTGAAATGTTGGCTGAGGAAGGAAGTAGGACTAGGTATACAGCTACTTTTAAAAGGAAACCAAACCTTAGCATTTAATAAAGTGTGCCAAATGATAGAATCTTTTATGATATTTATCTTAATTACACCAAAACCCAAAACATTTAAAAACACCTATTTGGCAGTAAATGAATGTCAGGTTTTCTTTCCACAAGGAATTTGCCACCTGAGTCCCCCCGCCCCCCGTGTCTGAAACATTTATGTAGACAAAAGTGAAGGTCTGAATTACTCGTGTCAGCCTGTCTACACCCCTAGAAATCAACCTTCCTTGCCTGGGCTCCAGCAAAGCCTCCCCACACTAGCTGGTCTCCTGGGAAAAGAGGAACGCAGGCAGCAGGAGGCAGGCAGATGCTTCAGCAAGCAGCCAAGTAATTCAAAGAAGCCGCGTGCTGGGATGCTGGACCATTCTTAGTGACAGGCAGTCTGCAAGCTCCGCAGACGAAGGCTCTTGCGTGTAGGCTCTCATGACCTTTACTTTCTTGACATCTGATCCAGGTGGACCAGCCACTCTGTGGTGCAGATTGAGCACCGAGCTTTTTTTTTCTTTTAATTTTTAAATTCTCTTAAAATTAAGCTTCTTAATCTGACACATTTCTCTTAAAAATTAAAAGTTTTTAACTGTTAATAAACAATAAAGCAATCTGAGTTGACATGGGAACTAGAGCTGGGTGAAAGGTGACTTTCCCCCCCAGTGTAAACAAAAAACAGCTTTCAAGGATATTATGGCCCCTTAATATTTTAGATCATGTCAGCAGAAGGCAATGTCAACAGAAGACTATTTCCGTGTTAAATGCAGCTCCTGACCTTGTTCTTCATTCCTTCCTAATTATTATGCCTTTATGCTGTTGCAGCTGAGGACAAATATTTAATCGTATTCAACCCATTATATATATACAATGCAAGAGAGAAAAAACAAAGAGCATTCAATTGTTCGCATGCTGTATTTTTATAGATTAAATAAATGTCCTCTGTGCTGGGGACAATATACCCGAATAGTTTGAATGATGTAGACAATAATCAGGCCTTAGGAAGGCTGGTAGCAATGAACTAACAGTAGAATTTGTACAGTACTTTACCATTTACACAAATTTTTATACTTCTCATTATATTTCTCAAACTGAAAAAGGACAGCTCAGCTCCAAACTCAGTCTATGAGTAACACTCCCAGGGCCCCTGGCAAAGCATCACCTTGCAGCCGGTTTCTGTGCCATGCGCAGAAGGAAAGTACTGCTCAGTTTTGCAGCTACCTCAGCCCGTTAAGTGTATACAAAATAGAACTGTTATAAAGATTGAATGAGCCACGCAAGTGTTAAGCATTACTAATACTGTCCTCCGCCTACAAGATCAAATCCTGTGATGGCCAGTGTCAGTCCGTGGCATAGCTGGGTGAGCACTGGGAGCCAGGAGTAGATGAGGTCCCTGCCCTACGGCTGGCGGGAGGACAGATACAAACCACCATAAAACGCGGGAGCCATGGATTAGTAATGAACATGTGGGAACCTGGAAAATATACTTAATTTTGCTAGAGAGAGAGGAAAAGTTATCGAAAGTGTCACTGAAAGAAATGAAACTTGAACTAAGATTTAAAGGAATAGACATTTGCCAGCCCAGCGAGGGTTCTGCCCATTTCACAGAAACAGGCTGAAAGGCCTGTTCGCCGCGGTAATGGATCCCAGGAACAGGAAACAGGGCACAGGAAGGGTGGGGAGATTGTGAAAGCCCCTCATGTACCAAACGTGCGGCTGGGGAGGGGAACAGCCCAGGGTGGGCTCTGTGTGACATGCCAGGTATGTGACAACTTAAAAAAAATCACATCCTGTATAACAAATTGAATGTAACTCAATGGCCGATACAATAATTACAGTGCACAGCAAAGGTTTAGATTCTTTACATTCTACAGGGAAACTCTGTCCTCTTTCTTAACGCTATTGAGAAAATCGGCTAGAGATGAGTCATCCTCAAAGGGAAGTGTCATAACTAACTAACTAAAAAGCCTAGCCTAGGATAAAAAAAAACAAACAAACAAAAACCTATGGTACATCCAGCTTAGCACCTATAGTTCCAGATACTTGGGAGACTGAGGCAGGAGGATTGCATGAGCCCAGGAGTTTGAGGCCGGCCCCTTTCTAGCGAGACCCCTTTCTCAAAGAAAAAACAAAAACAAACTACAGTACATCCAGACCATAGAATATTACTCAGCACTAAAACAAATTGAGCTACCAAGCCATGAAAAGCCATGGATGAAACTTTAATTCATACTACTAAGTGTAAGAAGTCAATCTGAAAAGGCTGTATACTGTATGGTTCAAATTATATGACATTCTGGAAAAGGCAAACTGTGGAGACAGTACAAAGATCAGTCAGGGGGTAGAGGGCAGGAGGGATGAATAGCACAGAGGATGTTTACAGCAGTGAAAATAGTCTGTATGATGCTATAATATGTCATTATATGTCATTATACCTTTGTCCAAACCCATAGAATGTACAACGCCAAGAGTGAGCCCTAATGTCAATTGTGGACTTTGGGC
>RJWJ010039160.1:0-14603 GCA_004363605.1 Indri indri | reverse complement strand
AGAATAATAGAATACAGCAAATTCAGTCTCTCAGCTGACAGTTGTTTAGATTTCACTACTGAAGCACAGAGTCCTCGTCTTTGTCTACACCTTGTAAGAACTTCCGCTAGCATTAGCGTCAGCATGGTGTTCCCTTGTGCAATGTTCCAGTTTTCTGTTTGGTCTCTTTGATCTGTAGGAATGAATAAAAACCATTTCTAACTGTGGGATTGCTTGGGAAAAGCTCCCTCCTCTGCAGAAATCACCGGATTCTGGTGGAGCACCATTGAGTATTCCCTTTATCCTTTAACCCTTTGGTCCCCTCCCTTCTTTTCCCTCTATGCCCTTCCTCCCTGTACCTACCTTTTCCCTTCACTGGCTAAATGGCTAAGTGGAATGTTGTCATTCTTAGCATTTCAGGCCAATGTCAGTGTAGGCTACAGAAGTACACATTGACATGATTCGCAGACAGTGATATGGGAGGCAAAAAACTAATCAGAGATGTTGAGTGTGATACATATCTCTGATGCCTGACACTATCTAAGGCAATCTGGCTCAAGGGAGGTAGAGTTACCTTCATGAGATGACATTCCCAGCACAGAAAAGTAATCAGGCCAACAGTAACAGATTAGCACTTTACAGCCTGCAAAGCATTTCTACATGCAACGTCCCCTTTAATCCTCACAAAGGCATTATCTTCTTTAATCCTTAAAACTCTGAGAGAGGTATTACTATGATCCCCTTTTCAGATGAGGCTCAGAAAGGTTATAACTTGGTCAAAATGTTTACAGCCAGAGTTGGATCTGAATCACGATCTAGTTCTGAATTTCGTCTCTTTTCCTGGTGCTTCTTAGTTGGTGCCAGAAGAAGGTATAGTTTTTGTGCTTTCCTAACACAGAAACACCCTCTGCATTGCCTTTTGCATGAGTACAAGGTACAGGTCTGACAAATGATTCTTTTAAAGAGGGACCAGACAGGCAAGAAGGAGATTTGCTTATAGTGCAAATACAAGGAAATCTGCCATAGATGAAGGATCAGGAATAAACTGTAGGTAAAGATCAAAAGATCAAGATGAGAATCAGGCAAAGAGGAGGAATTTTTTCTGTAACCTAGGAATCCACCCAACTTGTGCCTTCTCTAACAAATAGAGGAAAACTGGCTGCATTCTTTTGCATGAAAATATTCTATTCATTTGAAATTTTGAAAATCTATACTTAAAAAAGACATCTATAGACAACATCTTGAAGTTCTTTAGAATAAATCAGTTAGTAGAAGTTATGACTAGCAAAGGGAAAACAAAAAAGTGGAGAGTTCTTGCTAAGAGAACAGACTGCAGCAGAGAAGTTCCTTTACAGTGTGGAAAAGAAGCCCAATATGTGCACAGGGTTGTATTTCAGGGGATAATGGAGGAGACTTTCTAAGGTCTTTTCTTCCTTTGATTATATGAAGATGAAATAAAAATTCTGTTTATTTTAAAAGAAGCCTAAAATATGAGAGGCAGCCAAGGTTCCTTTCCTCAGTGTGACAGTGTTGTTGACACACAGCTGGAGACTGATTTATCATCACATTTAAGGAAAGCCTTTAACAAATGACAGCACATACGGACATTGAGCGGCTCCTTTCTCTTGCATAAAGCAAAGTGATAAATGGTGTGTGAATTTTAGAGCCATAATTTCTCCAATGAAAACTCTAAAATATGTGAGTTAAAATATCCAAGATTGTTAGTGAATCTCCCAGTTGAAATGTACACAGCATTTCTTGGGAAAGGATTGAGAAAAGTTAGTCTTTTCTCATCTCAATGCCAGGTGGGTTGGAATCATCACTAGTCAGTCTACCCCTCTCTTCCATAATATCCAATTTTTATTTCTGACACTTAATCAGGATGCTTTAAAGCAGACTAGATCAGGAGCCCATCCTTAATCCATAAATCCTTGATTTTTATGTGAGAAGGTCAAAATGGTCCAGTCGAGGGAAAAATCAAAGAATATTCCAAAGTTTTATATAGCATCTGGCTAACATGGTATTTATGGTAACCCACATATATCCATTTCCCATCATATATCTTCTCATTCTTTGGAGGTTCAGTGTGAGGTCTGACCCCGCCTTAGGATTTTCAGTTGCTGGTTTGGCATCAAAGTGTAGACCAGGACTGGTAAACTATGACCAGCTAACAGGTCAAATTCAGCTCACTGACTGCTCTTATAAATAAAGTTTTATTGAAATACAGCCGCACCCATCTGCATATGACTTATCTATAGTTACTTTTACACCACAGTGGCAGAGCTGAGTAGTTGTGAGAGTTTGAGCCCAGGAAGCCTAAAATATTTACGTATGGCCCTTTAAAGAAATAATTTGCTGACTCCTGGTCTGACCTCATTCAGGCTAGTGTTACAGGGCTGCAAGTGAGGGATTTTTTTTTTTCCTTCCTGATTCTTTCATATATAGAAAACTATCTTTTTTCAATTAAATACCTATTATTCAAAAATTCACCAGAACTAGCTGTAACCCAGATTCCATTTTTATATTTAAAAGAAAACCATTAACCCTGACAGATATTTTTCAGTCTGAGGTTTTTCTATTTTATCGTTTTAAAATACTTTAAAGAGAAAGATAAAAAGGCATTTGTTGGCTGCTTGGTTAGCTTTACAAATTTCCTCCCTTCCTGCCAACATCAGCAGAAATCTCCAAATGAATTTTTCAATGATTTTAAATCACTGAACTTCTGCTCACCTCCATTCCACCCTCCCCCAACCCCTCACCTGCAACCACATTTCCAATGGTCCCTGATGGAAATATCCAGAGGACGCAAAGGGCCCTTTTAGGTAAAGCAACTCTAATTTTCAGGGAAATTTTCCTCGTTGCACAAATTGAGATTTCAACAAGAAAATAACACCTCTTTAGTGGGCTTGAGTTGAGATCCAGGAACTGTAAAGTTTCCTCCAAACAGTCTGCTCATAAATCCTTTTAAGCATGCAGCCCTTAGCACAGTCCCTACTAAATTAAATATCAAGCAGAGCTAGGAAAGGACTGGTAGGTACATTTGGTTCTTTTACAAGATTGGGAAAAAGAAAGTGGCACAAGAATTTGAAACTATAATTTCCGCTTCTCCCTTGTTGCTCGTTGAGTCTCCTGAAGAGTTGTAAAAGTTCCAAGCTCACGCTCTCCTGGTTAAGCATGTCCGATTCTTTTTGTCCTCAGTTCTGATGCCAAGTGCCAATTGTACATACCCAGAGGGCATAGAGAATTCATTGTGGCTTTCTGTTATATTGCTGAGATTTTCCCCTTAAACAAGACATTTCCACCATTAGGGCAGTTGGCCACATTATCTGAAGCAATAAAACAATTCAACAGTGACTCCACAACTTGTAAACTTCTCTGTCCCAGACACCTCATCTCAATATTTCTGGAAGCCAGAAGTTAAACTCTCCAGATATCCCCTCCCTCCAAATATTGAAGAGTGAAATGAAAATCATTGTAATATCAAAAGAAAACTAGAAACATGAATATATTCCACAACACGAGGAACTTAGGTTATTTGGACAATGTGCAATAATTGAATTCTAATCCTTGTCTCCCTTTAGCTAGTTATATGACCTGAGAGAGTGGCTTCATATCACTGGGTGTGTTAAACATAAAAAGAAGAGAGATTAGACTTGATTTTTAAGGTCTTTCTTACATATATACTCAGATCGTACTCAAATTCTGAAATGTGAGGGGTGTCAATCTCTGGGACAGGTTTTTAGAGAAAGGCAGCCTTGGAAGATTTACTGTTCTATGTCATTCCCCCACTGGCCTTAAACTTATTTAGATCTTGCAGGATAGTACAGATCCTTGAATACCCTTGATAAGATAAATGGCACTCTGTTTAGGAGGTTGTGCTCCTTGACCAAATGCACATCATTGGCAGATGTCCAGGTAGAATGGTGAGATAAAGAGGAGGTAGCTGCCTTTCCCAGCAGATCAGCTGAAACAACCTTGGCCCTCAAGGGAGATGCGTTACAAACAGATGGTCTTCACAGGCTAAAGGAGGGAACTGTACCATTTTACATATTGTCTCATTTAGAGCCAAGGGAGTAGAGAATAAGTTATACAACTTCCTTCATAGGCCTATAATTTTATGATTTTATAAGTAATGAGGCTCTGATATTCTTAAGTCTACAAATGAAACTTTGATAACCACACATTTTTATTAGGCTGAATCTTGCCTTACCAGCTGCAGGTGGGACATGGTTCATTAGGGACCTCTATATTAAGAGACTTGCAAGACCTTGCCTTAGTGTTTATAGGAAAAAAACTCTCAGCAGTGACACCATAATATTTGACCTTAATAACCGCACCTGGAGTCATTCACCGAGAATATCAGAGGAATTTTGCCAACAAATTTAGCTCAGTGCATTAGCAATACAGTGATTCTGAAATGACATTCATCTGTACTTTTTAGGAAATTCTAAAGCAGCTCAGTCAGCCTTGATGAATTAGTTCTTTCTCTGAAATAGGGGGATCACATAACTCATTATTAGCACATTTTATTTAAATGGCATTAATCCAAATTGTTAGTATTTTAAGATGCATATTTCAAAAGCACATGAACTATCAGTGGAATGGATGAGATTAAGAGTAAATTTGCTCATCCCCTTGTCATGACATGAATACATGGAGATGTTATAATGAATGAGGGGTGGTCTTGGTAACCCAGCATACTTGAGGATTTAAGTCAATGAATGTCTTTTTACCATTGGTGGTAAAAAGGGTCGTAAGGAGTGCACAGACTGCTTCCTGCCCATGGAGATCAGTGATGATTCTTCTGCGCTCTTTATTTCTACGTCGACAAGCACTCAGAATATATCACCCTTGAGACCATTTAGAAAAGAAGCGTCTGTTGAGGAAAGGGAGGAAAAGGAAGAATAAAAAAGAAAAGCCATATCATCCAAGCCCTAGGGAAAAAAATGCACAAACACTTTTATTCAATCGCAATATATGGGTGAGAGAATTAAGGTCAGTCTTACAGGAAGTAAAAATAGGAACTTTAATTCAACTGCCCCACCTACAAAAAAGCCATCTGTCCTCACAACCAATGCCCTGGGTCAAGATTCCTAGCATTTTCACCTGGAAAACTAACTGTACTAGCACTGTAACTGTTTTTTTCTTTTTTTTTTGCAACAAATTTCTTTTGCCCCCCAGCCCACCCACTTTCTATACTGTTAATAGAGTGAGCTCGCTAGAATGGAAATTAGATCTGATCATTTCCATGCTTAAAATCCTTCTGTCTCCCATAAGTATCATGACAAAATTCAGATCTATTAGAGTAGGACTCGAGGACTCTTCCTTACAATCTGGGCTCTAGTTGCACCCCTAAAGGAATGCTCTGCTCCTGTCAAATTAATCTATGTGAAGTTTTCCAGATAGTTCCATGTTCTCATGTCTTTTGTATGCATCATTCAACTTCTCAACTGAGCTGAAACTTGAAGGATGAAAAATGATAGCTAAAATTTATTGGGTACTTAATTATGAGCCAGATATAATTCCGAGAGTTTACATTTATTGATACATTCAATACTCTCAGCAAAAGCATGAAGTAGGTAGTCTTATTATCCTCACTTTATAAAGGAGGAACCTGAAGCATAGAATAGTGAAGTAAGCTACTTGCCTGAGGTTACACAGGGAGTAAGAATTAAATCTGGGATTCCAGGGCACATGCTCATAACCAAAGTGTTCTACTGCCTCTGGGTCTCATGAGATATTAACTTATCCTTCAAAATTCAGTTCAGAGAGCATTTCCTTGAGAGGGTTCCATGATGCCCCTGATCTGAAGGGAGGTACTGTGCACCTGTACTCTTTACACCCTTGTGCATCTCCTGTCATAGCATATACTGCGTTGCACGTGCTGAGTTCCAGGAGAGGCTGGGATCTTGGCAGTCCCTCTTGTCTTTCTATGCCTAGTGCTTTGTAAATATTTGTGTAATGGAGAATTAGTTATTGTTTCCTACAATAAATTATTTCATTTGTTTTAACATTTTCTATATTTCTAGCAAGTACTTTAGCCCCTAGTAGACAGTAGGTATGAGTAAATGGTGGGTGATGAAATAAAACAGTAAATGGGCTTATGAACTCTTTCTTGGTGCCCATAGGAAATCAACTTCCATTAAAATGGCAGTTCTCCTTATAGTGCTATACCATGTTTGTTTTTCTGCCACTCCCTTAATTACATATACCATTACCCCATACAGCTATGAAACTGTAAAGAAAAAGCTTCTCTTGATAGTCTTTGATTTGTATGGTATAGCATACTTCCTTTTAGCATAATAATGAAAAAAATTATAATGGAATTTTTCCAGATTGGTATTTGCTATAGCAATAAAGGCAAAGGAAAACCTCCTTTGGACGAGGTCATAGTTTAAACATTTATATGATTTCATTTAATGATTGTAGCAATTTTTTAGGATAAACATTATTATCCCCATTTTACAGATGAGGAAACTGAAGTTGAGGGTGATTAAGCATCTTACCCAAAGTCACACAAAGGGTAATCTGCAGGGTGAAAATCTGAACCCAGATCTGCCTGACTCCAAAATCTACTTGATTCAAAGCCTGTCCAATGGGCATGGCCTCTGAGGCCAGGGTGGGTGCCTATGTAACTAACCACTCTTTGAGTTTACAAATTCAAGTAAATTCATGAATGAAACAAACCTACTTGATTTTGTTATGCAATAGCGGGCTTTGTATTGAGTTTGCCAATGTAGCAGAAAGAAGACATCATTGCCTAGTGATAAACAGCAACTCTAGTTGTAGACTGCTGGTTTGAATTCCTCTTTGGTTCTACATAACCCTGGGCAAAAGCAGAACCCCTCTGCATCCACTTTCTCCACCTGAAAAACAGGCATAATAATAAAAACTACCTTGTGGGGTTATTGGACTCTGACTCCTGATTTATGGTTTAAGTTAGGGTTTCCCTGCCAGCATTCCAGAACCGGATAAGCAGGAATCTCATGCCTGCTTAGCTTAATGCCTCTGCTGCCTATTTCTGTCTGAATTTAACATGCCGCTACTCATTCCAGGCTCTGCTGCGTGATGGATTCATGTGGTCAGGAATACACAAAATCCTTTTGCTAATGTACTTCTTTCCTCAAGAAGTGATAAAAGTTTCGTGTCTCAGCTCTAACAGTCAAGCAGTTTATGTCTATACCACGCCGTGTAAATTACAGTCAATTATTTAAGGTTAACAATTGAAAGTCACAGTAGTAGTAAAGAAGCTAGCCATTTGTAAGTCATTTGTAGTAATCTTCAGTAACCGATAATTAGATGCTAATTAGCTCATTTGCTTAGTGTCGTTTCCACTTAGTAAGACATTTAATGAGTTAATTACAAGAAAAAGAATTGAGTAATAATTAAATGCCAGTTAAGGGTTTTATATGTAAGTGAAGTACATTGGTTAAATAATAATGTTTAAAACTAAAACATTGAACTAAATGATTCAAGGTAATGTGATGAGAATTGTTCTACCCTTATATCGATTATCATGGTACATTAGTCTTGCATGATATATGACAGATTAAACAAGTCTTAGGTTATTAGGATTTTTAAATCTTAGCTCTGTTGACATCTTGAGCCTGATGGTGCTTTGTTGTGGGGGGCCATCTTATGTGTTGTAGGATGTTTGGCTGTACCATGGTCCTTTATCCATTAGGAGCAGTAGTACTTTCTCAATTGTGACAAACTAAAATGCCCTGGTCATTGCCAAATGTCCTTGGGGGCAGTGGGGACCCTCCCCTAGTTAAGAACCAGTGGGTCATATCTTAATTTTTTTGTCTTTGTGTTGTTTCTCCTCAAGGTTATTTTATTTTCACTACTTACTTGAAGCAGATTTTTTACAGCTCATTATAACATCTGTGGGTTCCACTGACTAAATGTATTACCAAGAATTAACTGCTATAGTGGTAAGAATACTGAATTTAGTACCTAAAGACTTTGGCTCATAAGTGTCCCCCACCAGTGCATGGCATTAGGTGAGGAAGGTAACATCTTTAAGAATCAGTTTTCTTATCTAAATAGTAAGTATAAGAGCGTCATCTCCAGTTTTATGTAGGGTTCTAGGACTTTTCAAGCAAACAACACTTTGCAATATGACTTTTTACCCTTAATCACAAGAATGTTCCAGGACTCTCCAGAGCCTTCCCTGACTCATTATCTATTTTTTAAAAATTTAAATATATTTATTGAATGCTTTCTATGTTCCAGACACTTTTTCTAGGCACTGAGGATATAAATCAGTGAATAAAACAGGCAAATATATGTTATGTTAGAGTGAGACATAGTGTGGAGACAAAAAAGCAGAGTGGGGGTAGAGAATTCAGTTTTAAATAGGATGGCATAGAAGTTCCTACCAACAAGGAACAAAGACTTTAAAAAGATAGGGAAATAAGCCATGTGAATGTCTGAGGAGAGAGTGTCCAAGACAGAGGAGCAGCCAGTGCAAAGCTTGTTTTCCTTTTCCTTATCCAAAAGATAAGAAAAGATCAATAAAAAGTTTATTAACTTAAACAGACATTCTAATTGATTTTACTGCTTTATAAAGTTAAAATTGGCCGTTTCATTACAAACATCTCATAATTTTTCCTTTTAAAAAATGTTAATATATGTCTATAGCGTATTTGAAAGTAAGCATAAGTATGCCTTTTAATACGATATTGGGATAATTTGAAGAAATGGGGACTATCCTTATATATTCCAAGAATAGTGAAAATCAATTAAAAAATAGGCAAATGCTGTTGTATTACTGTCTTGTAATAACATTAAATTAGTTGCTCTTCTCACCTTAAGTTTTTTGGCAATAATATTCGAGCACTACATTAAGAAGTAACACTGTGACCTATTTGAAATCTTCAGGATAACTATAAAAGTGCTATTCATTATAATTGCAATTAGATAAACTGAGCTTTAGAATCTTAATCACACAACATAAATCAAGCACAGTTACGATAAAAAACACGTAATGTCATTGCTGAGTTTTCCTATTCTTTTCAGGCAACAAAGTTGAAGGACAGATCGTCAATGTTCACTTCATATTTAGAAACATGGAAGCTGATATTTTTAAAGTTTCATTTCCATCAATTAGCACCACAATTCTTTTTTTATATTGATAAATAAAAATTATATGTATTTATGGTGTACAACATGATGTTTTGAATTATGTATACATTGTGAAATGGCTAAATCAAACTAATTAACATATGCATTACTTTAGCATAGTTAATTCTATCATAGACTGACAAACTCATGTCTATTATCCATGCCTTACAGAATATATCTTCTAAACTGGGCTTGCCATTACAATTCACACTGCTAAGAAGACCACAGGACTGGGGAAAGAGAAAGGATTTCAAAGGTCTCCATCCACTCTGATCAAAGAGAGATGGAGAATCTGCCCAGTCACATAGCTTGCCACTGCTACAGCATAGAAACAACTAGCAACTGAGAAAACCATCACACTAAGGATATCCATAACCAAGGCATCCATCTGGAACTTAGATAGCCATCAAAGCACCCACAAACAAAGCCAGAGGTTCTTACCCAACATATGCTACAAACACACCCATGCAAGTGGGAGGGGTGGAAGCCCCATCTAAACAAAAGAAAATTCAAAATTAAGAAGCAACAACTGCTCCAGATGAGAAGGAATCAGTGAAAGAACTGAGGAAGTATTAAAAATCAAAGGAAAAGGATATCCCTAAAAGGGAGCACCAGCTCTCTAGCCATGGATACTAACCAAAATGAAAATATTGAAATAACAGATAAAGAATTCCAAATATGGATTATAAGGAAGGTTAATGAAATCAAAGAGAAAATGGAAAGCTACTGAAATAAACCAGAAAAACAGTTCAGGAAATGAATGAAAAATTCACTAAAGAGTTCAACATATTAAAGAAAAACCAAATAGAACTTCTGGAAATGAAAAATTCACTTAAGGAAATATAAGACACAGTGGAAAATTTTAAGAATAGACTAGACAAAGCAGAAGAAAGAATCTCACAGCTTGAAGACAACTCTTTCAAATTAACTCAGTCAACTATAATAAACATAAAATTAAGAGGAATGAACAAAGCCTACAAAAAATATGAGATTATGTAAAATTTCCAAATATAAGAATCATAGCCACACAAGAGAGTGAAGAAGAAAATGCACAAGGGCTGAAAAACCTATTTGAGGGAATAATTGAGGAAAACTTCCCTGGTCTTGGTAGAGATTTATACATCCAGGTACAAAAAGCTCAATGAACACCTGGGAGATTAATTGCAAAGAGGCAATCATGAAGACACAGTCATCATACTGGCCAAAGTCAACTTGATGGAGGAATTCCTGCGAGCTGTGAGGTGAAAAAGTCAAGTAATTTACAAAGGAAAACCAATCAGGCTAACTGCAGACTTCTCAACAGAGACCTTACAAGCCAGAAGAGATTGGGGCCCCATCTTCAGTCTTCTTAAACAGAACAACTGCCAGCCTAGAATTTTGTACCCTGCAAAACTAAATTTCATGTATGAAGGAGAAATAAAGACTTTTCCAGACAAGCAAACACTGAGGGAACTTGTCAAGACCAGACCTTCCCTGCAGGAAATACTCAGAACCACATTATACATGGATTAGCACAACAGATACCCACCAGAGTAAAACCACCCAAAAGCTAAAGCTCAGAGCTCAAATAAAGCAATAGTACAAGAGGTAAAACGAAGGAATAAGTCATTACCCAAAAGGATGAACAGAATAGCATCCCACATACCAATTCTATCAATCAATGTGAATGGTTTGAATTTCCCACTCGGGAGACATAGGCTGGCTGAATGGATTAAAAAAATAAAAGCCAAATATCTATTGTCTCCAGGAAACACATCTAACCCACAAGGACTCTTACAGACTCTATATTAGGGGATGGAAAAAAATATTCCATGCAAATGGAAACCAAAAGAAAGCAGATGTAGCCATTCTTGTATGAGATAAAATCAACTTTAAATAAACAATAGTAAAGAAAGACAAAGATGGTCATTATATAATGGTAAAGGGAACAATTCAACAAGAAGATATAACAATCCTAAATATTTATTCAGCTAACACTGGAGCACCCAGATTCATAAAGCAAACCCTACTAGATCTAAGTAGAGAGATAAAGAGCAGTATTGCAATTTCCAGGGACTTCAGCATCCCACTGAACAAATCATCCAAGCAGAAAATAAAGAAATACTGGACTTAAACAGGACTCTGGAACAATTGGGTCTAACAGACATTTACAGAACATTTTACCCAAAAACTACTGAATATACATTCTTCTCATCAGCACATGGAACATTCTCCAAGATTGATCATATTTTAGGCCACAAAACATGGCTCAGCAAATTCAAAAAAATTGAAATCATACCATGTGCCTTCTCAGACCACAGTGGAATAAAACTAGAAATCAACTCTAAGAGAAACACTCAATTCTACACAAAGCCATGGAAATTAAACAACCTGCTACTGAATGATTATTGGATCAATGATGAAAGTAATATGGAAATTAAGATTCCTAGATATGAATGACAAAGGGGACATAAGCTATCAAAATCTATGGTATGCAATAAAAACAGTTCCAAGGGAAAAATTGATAGCCTGAAATGCCTACATTGAAAAGACAGAAAGGTCACAAATTAACTATCTAATGAAATGTCTCAAGGAACTAGAAAAGGAAGAGCAACGAAACCCAAAGCCAGCAGAAGAAAAGAAATAACTAAGGTCAGAGCAGAACTAAGTGAAATTGAAAACAAGAAAATTAGACAGAAGAACAATGAAACAAAAAGTTGATTCTTTGAAAAGATAAACAAAATTGATAGACCTCTTGTTAGATTAAACAGGAATAAAAGAGAAAGGACTCAAATAAGCTCAATCAGAAATGAAAAAAGATATTATAATACAACTGATGCCACAGAAATATAAAATATCATCTGTGAATACTATGATACTATGAAAATCTCTATGCACATAAACTTAAAAATGTAAAAGAAATGGAAAAATTCCTGGAAACACACAACCTCCCAAGACTCAATCAGGAAGAAATAGAACTCCTGAACAGACCAGTAATGAGCAATGAGATTGAAGCAGTAATAAAAAAATCCTCCAACAAAAAGAAGCCCCAGATGGATTCATAGCCAGATTTTATCAGGCCTACAAAGAAGAGCTGGTGCCCATTCTGCAGAAATTATTCCATAACATTGAGAAGGAGGGAATCCTCCCCAAATCATTTTACAAAGACAGTATCACCTTGATACCAAAGCCAGGAAAGGACACAATGAGAAAACTACATAACAATATCCCTTATGAATATATATGCAAAAATTCTCAATAAAATACTAGCAAACTGAATTCAACAGCATATGAAAAAATAATCCACCATGACCAAGTGTGCTTCATCCCAGGGATGCAACAATGGTTCAACATATGTAAATCAATAAATGTGATTCACCACATAAACAAAAGCAAAAACAGAAATCATATGATCATCTCAATAGATGCAGAAAAAGCATTTGATAAAATTCAGCACCATTTCCTGATAAAAACCCTCAACAAACTAGGCATAGAAGGAATATATCTCAACATTATGAAAGTCATACATGACAAATCCAGCCAACATCATACTGAATAAGGAAAAGTTGAAAACATTCCCACTAAGAACTGGAACAAGACAAGAATGCCCACTGTCACCACTTCTATTCAACATTGTGCTGGAAGTTTTAGCGAGAACAATTAGGCAAGAGAAAGAAATTAAGGGTATCTAAATCAGGAAAAAGGAGGTGAAACTGTCACTTTTTGCAGGTGATATGATCTTATACCTAGAAAACCCCAAAGATTCCACCACGAGACTCTTGGAATTGATAAATAAATCCAGCAAAGTCTCAGGTTACAAAATAATGTGCACAAATCAGTAGCATTCCTATGCATGAATAACAGTCAAGCTAAGAGTCAAATCAAAGACTCAGTACCATTCACAATCACTACAAAGAAAATAAAATACATAGGGATATACTTAACCAAGGAGGTGAAAGATCTCTATAAAGAGAACTATGGAACACTGAAGAAAGAAATCACAGATGATACAAATAAGTGGAAAAACATATCGTGCTCAAGCATCAGTAGAATCAACATTGTTAAAATGTCCATACCACCCAAAGTGATTTACAGATGCAATGCAATTCCCATAAAAATACCAACATCATATTTCACAGATCTAGAAAAATAATTCTATGCTTCATGTAGAACCAGAAAAGAGTCAAAGCAATCTTAAGCAAAAGGAAGAAATCAGGTGGCATCACATTACTGGACTTCAAACTATACTATAGGTTATAGTAACCAAAACAGCATGGCATTGGCACAAAACTAGAGACATAGACCAATGGAACAGACCAGAGAACGTACATATAAACCCATCCACATACAGCCAACTGATCTTTGACAAAGCACACCACAATATACAATGGGGAAAAGAATCCCTATTCAATAAATGGTGCTGGGAAAATTGGACAGCCACATGCAGAAGAATGAAACAGGATCCATATCTCTCACCGCTTACAAAAATTAATTCAAGATGGATAAAGGACTTAACTATAAGGCGTGAAACTTTAAGCATTCTAGGACAAAATTTTGAAAAAACTACATGTCGGCCTAGGCAAAGAATTTATGAAGAAGACCCCAAAGCCAATCACAGAAACAGCAAAATAAATTAATGAGACTTGATTAAATTAAAAAGCTTCTGCACAGCCAAGGAAATAATTAACAGAGCAAATAGACAACCTACAGAATGGGAGAAAATATTCACAACCTATATATCCGATAAAGGACTAATAACTGCAATCTACAAAGAACTCAAGCAAATCAGCAAGAAAAAAATCAAACGATCCCATTAAAAGGTGGGCAAAAGACATGAACAGAATCTTCTCAAAAGAAGATAGACAAATAACCAATAAACATATGAAAGAATGCTCAATGTTACTAATTGTCAGGGAAATGCAAATTAAAACCACAATGAGATATTACCTTATCCCAGTCAGAATGGCTTTTATAAAAAAAAACCCCAAACAATAGATGCTGCTGTGGATGCATAGAGAAAAGAATGCTTATACACTGTTGGTGGGACAGCAAATTAGTACAACCTCTATGGAAAACAGTATGGCAACTCCCCAAAGAACTAAAAGTTGACCTATCATTTGATCCAGCAACCCCACTATGGAGTATTTATCCAAAGGAAAATAAGTCATTTTATAAAAAAGACACCTGCACTTAAATGTTTATTGCAACACAATTTATAATTGCAAAGATGTAGAATCAACTCAAATGCCCATCTATTCATGAGTGGATTAACCAAATGTGGTATATATATATATATATACACACACACACCATGGAATACTACTTGGCCATGAAGAAGGATGACTTAATGCCGTTTGCAAAAATTTGGGTGGCAAGGGAGACCATTATCCTAAGCGAAGTCTCTGAAGAATGGAAAACCAAAGACCACATATACTCCCTATTAACCTGGAACTAACCAATGAACATGCATGTGCACAGAGGGAAGTAAAACTCAATGGAAATCAAGCAGCGGGGAGAGG
>RJWJ010039159.1:0-14602 GCA_004363605.1 Indri indri | reverse complement strand
TGTAGGGGTCTTTTACATCCTTAGTTAAATGTATTCCTAGGTACTTTATTTTCTTTGTTGCTATTGTGAAGGGAATTGAGTCTTTGATTTGGTTCTCAGTATGACTGCTCTTGGCATATATGAAAGCCTCTGATTTGTGTGTATTGATTTCATATCCTGAGACTTTACTGAATTCATTTGTCAATTCCTGGAGCCTCTTGGTTGAATCCGTGGGGTTCTCTAGATATAATATCATGTCATCAGCAAATAGTGAGAGTTTGATCTCTTCTGTTCTCATTCGTATGCCTTTAATTCCACTCTCTTGCCTGATTGCTGTGGGCAGGAATTCCAGCACTATGTTGAATAGAAGAGGAGATAGTGGGCAACCTTGTCTAGTTTCAGTTCTAAGTAGAAATGCTTTTCAATTTTTCCCCATTCAGTATGATGTTGGCTTCGGGTTTGTCATATATGGCTTGTATCATTTTTAGGTATGCCCCACCTATGCCTATTTGGTAAGCGTTCTTTTCATAAAAGGGTGTTGAATTTTGTCAAATGATTTTTCTGCATCTATTGAGAGAATCATGTGGTTTTTGTTTTTACTTCTGTTTATGTGGTGAATTACGTTTATAGATTTGCATATGTTGAACCATACTTGCATCTCTGGAATGAAGCCCACTTGGTCATGATGGATTATTGTCTTAGTAAGTACCTGGATTCAGTTAGCTAGAATTTTGTTGATAATTTTTGCATCTATATTCATAAGGGAAATTGGTCTGCAGTTTTCCTTTTTTTTTTTTTTTTTTGCATACTTTCCCAGTTTTGGTACCAGGGTTATGTTGGCTTCATAAAATGTGTTGGGGAGGAATCCCTCCTTCTCGATGCTGTTGAATAATTTCTGCAGGATAGGCATCATTTCTTTGTAGGTGTGGTAAAATTCCGGTGTGAAACGATCTGGTCCCGGACTTTTCTTTTTTGCAATGCTTTTTATTGCTGTTTCAATTTCAGTGCTTGATATTGGTCTGTTCCAGAAATCTATTTCTTCCCGGTTGAGCCTAGGGAGGCTGTCTGTTTCTAAAAATTTGTCCATTTCCTCCACGTTTTCCAGTTTGAGTGCATAAAGCTTTTTGTAATATTCATAAATTATATCTTGAATCTCCATGGCATCAGTTGTAACTTCTCCTTTTTTGTTCCTGATGGAGCTTATTAGGGATTTTTCTTTTCTGTTTTTTGTTAGTTTAGCCAAAGGCATGTCAATTTTGTTTATTTTTTTCAACGAATCAACTTTTTGTTTTAGTAATCTTCCGTGTGGTTTCCCTGTTGTCAATTGCATTTAGTTCTGATTTGATCTTATTAATTTACCTTCTTGTGCTTCATTTCAGGTCAGTCTGTTCTTCTTTTACCAGTTCTTTGAGTCAATTCATTAGGTTGTCTGTTTGTGCTCTTTTTGACTTTTGGATATAGGGATATATGGAAATAAACTTTCCTCTCGGGACTGCTTTGGCTGTGTCCCACAGATTTGGATAACTTGTGTCACATTTGTCATTTAGTTCAAAGAATCTTTGTTGTTTTTTTTGTTGTTGTTTTTAAATTTTATTTTTATTTTTTTATTTTTTTTATTGTTTGTTATTATAGGGGTAAAATGTTTAGGTTACATGTGTGGCCCTTGCCGCCCGTCCCCCGAAGTCCCAGTTTCAAGTGTGTCCATCTCTCAGATGGTGGGCATTGCACTCTTTGTGTATGCATATATCCGTCCCCTTCTCCCCTCACCCCTCCCCTTCCCCCTCCCCCCCTGCTCGACATGCAATAGATGCTATTCTTAAATGTGCACGTATATGTTGTTCAGTTCATACCAATTTGATGGTGAGTACATGTGGTGCTTGTTTTTCCATTCTTGGGATACTTCACTTAGTAGAATGCATTCCAGCTCTATCCAGGAGTATACAAGAGGTGCTATGTCACCACTGTTACTTAAAGCTGAATAGTACTCCATGCTATACATATACCACATTTTATTAATCCACTCATGTATTGATGGACACTTGGGTTGTTTCCACATCTTTGCAATTGTGAATTGCACTGCTATAAACATTCGGGTGCAGGTGTCTTTTTCATAGAGCGACTTTTGTTCTTTGGGGTAGATGCCCAGTAATGGGATTGCTGGATCAAATGGTAATTCTACTTGTATCTCTTTAAGGTATCTCCATATGGCTTTCCACAGAGGTTGCACTAGTTTGCAGTCCCACCAGCAGTGTCTGAGTGTTCCTATCTCTCCGCATCCACGCCAACATTTATTGTTTTGGGACTTTTTGATAAAGGCCAGTCTCACTGGAGAGAAGTGATATCTCATTGTGGTTATGATTTGCGTTTCCCTGATGATTAGAGATGTTGAGCATTTTTTCATATGTTTTTTGGCCATTATTCTGTCTTCTTTTCAAAAGTTTCTGTTCATGTCCTTTGCTCACATTTTCATAGGGTTGTTTGATTTTTATCTTGTTGATTTTCCTGAGTTCTAAGTAGATTCTAGTTACCAGCCCTTTATCAGATTTGTAGCATGCAAAAATTTTCTCCCATTGTGTGGGTTGTCTGTTTGCTCTTGTGACAATTTCTTTGGCTGTGCAGAGAATCTTTTGATTTCCATCTTTACTTCCAAGTTTATGAAGGAATTATTCAGCAGAAGGTTGTATAATTTCCATGACTTTGTGTACAGATGAGAGTTTCTGTTGGGGTTGATTTCCATTTTTATTACTATGGGATCTGAGAAGATGCATGGCATGATTTCTATTTTTTTTTAAATTTTTGAGACATGCTTTGTGTCCTAGAATATGGTCAATCTTAGAGAAGGACCCATGAGCTGATCAGAAGAATGTATATTCAGTGGCTTTTGGGTAGAATGTCCTGTAAATGTCAGTCAGGCCTATTTGTTCTAGAGTTTTGTTTAAGTCCTTTATTTATTTATTTATTTATTTATTTTAGTTTTCTGTTTGGAGGATCTGTCCTGTGCTGTCAGTGGGGTGTTGAAGTCTCCGACTATTACGCTATTGCTGTTTATCAATTTGTTTAGATCCAGTAGAGTTTGCCTTATGAATCTGGGTGCACCTAAGTTGGGTGCATACCTATTTAGAATTGTTGTCTTCTTGTTGAACTGTACCCTTCACCATTATATAATGACCCTCTTTGTCTTTCAGTACTTTTGTGGATTTAAAAATTAAGTTATTTGAGATCAAAACTGCCACACCAGCCTTCTTTTGGCTTCCAGTTGTTTGAAATATTGATATCCACCTCTTTACCTTGACTCTAAATGCATCCTTGCAGGTTACATGCCTTTCTTCAAGACAGCAGATGCTTGGCTTCTTTTTTTTTTTTTTTATCCATTCAGCCAGTCTATGTCTCTTGAGTGGGGAGTTCAAGCCATTCACATTTATTGAGAGAACTGATAGGTGGGGTGAATTACTGTTCATTTTGTTCAGTTGCATTTTGTTGCTTTGTTTTCTCTATTGAGCCATTGTGGAATCTAGCCTTTGATCTTTAACTTTTCAGTGGTTTTACATTCGTGAGTGTTTATTGTGCTGATCCTTGTGTAATTCTATTTTGAGTACTTCTTGGAGAGCTGGTCTTGTCTTGGTGAATTCCCTCAGTCTTTGCTTATCTGAGAATGTCTTTATTTCTCCTACATATATGAAATTTAGTTTTGCAGGGTACAGGATTCTAGGCTGAGCATTATTCTGTTTCAGAAGAGTGAGAATGGGACCCCAGTCTCTTCTTGCTTGTAGGTTTCAGTTGAGAAGTCGGGAGTTATTCTGATGGGCTTTCCTTTGTATGTTACTTGTTTCTTTTGCCATACACCTCGTAGAAGGGCCTCTTTAGTGGATATTTTGGTCAATCTGATGACTGCATGATGTGTTGTCTTCCTATTTGCAATGAATCTGCCTGGGGTCCTTTGAGCTTCTTGTACCTGTATATCTAGATTTTTAGCAAGGCCTGGGAAATTGTCCTCTATTAATTCTTCATATACCTTATCCAGCCCTTGAGTGTTTTCTTCTTCACCTTCCGGAATCCCTATCACCCTCAGGTTCATTTTTTTTTTTTTTTTTGCATAATCCCACATTTCTTGTAGGCTTATTTCTTTCCTCTTAATTTTCTGCTCAATCTCTGTTACTGACTTGTTTAATTGAAGGAAGTTGTCTTCAATCTCTGAGATTCTTTCCTCTGTTTGATCTACCCTGTTCTTCATGTTTTCCACTGTGTTTTGTACTTCCCTGAATAAGTCTTTCATTTCCAGGAGATTGGTTTGATTTTTCTTTAACATTTCACTTCTTTAGTGAATTTTTCTTCCAAGTGCTGGATTTATTTTTTTGTTTTTTTGTGTTGTAATCCATTTTTTCTTGCATATCATTGAGTTTTCTTCCAATCCATGTTTGAAATTCTTCTGTCATTTTACTGTTCTGAGTTTGGTTAATGTCAATTGCTAGGGAGCTGTCCTTCCTCTTTGGGGGTATGCATTCCATTTGAGTGTTCATACTTCCAGAGTTCTTTTGCTGGTTCCTTCTCATCTGGATCAGTTGTTCCTTCTTGCCTTTAGATTTTGGTTTGGATTATAACACGCCCTATTTTGTCTCTGATCCAGTAGGTGGTGTTTATGGCTGCCATTTGACCACACCCTTTATGATGGATCAGTAGATGCAGTAAAAGGGTGTGCAGAATGACCTCCCTGTCAGTAGGTGGCCCTTGATGGGAGGGGCGAGCTGCAGTGCTGCTTTTGGGTCCTGTAGCCAGCTTTTGTTCCTCTGGAGAGGCCCTCTTGTGCCTCGTGAGGTGGGTGGGGCCCTGGGACTTCCAAGTGTGTCCTTATTCTCCACCTCAGTGGGGGCAGGTCCGGGAGTGAGTCTGGGTGGGGCTGGGTTGGGGATGCCTGCCCTCAGCCTCCACAACTGCTGTTAGCCGGGGTCAAATGTCTGTTCTTTGCTTCTGTGCAAAGCTTCTGGGAGGGGATCAAATGGCTCCACTCAACTGAAAATTCTGGGCTTGGGGGATGGGGCTGCTGAGACCTGCACTCTGGCACAGGTCTCACTCCTTTCCACCATCCCCTATTCCATGGTTTCTCCCAGGCCTCTGCCATCATGCACGACCTCAGACCAATGGATCTACCCCGTCTGTGATGTGGGCCAGGAGGTTGCCTGCCCAGGATCACAGCCTAAGCTGGATACATGGCCCTCTTTTGGTAAGAGGTTGCTCCTCGAGCATGCTTATCTGCTCCTGAAGGTACACACTCCTCAGTAGGCTCGTTCACATATATCCCTTTTGTGCCCCAATTCAGTGTGATCAAGACCTGCGTGTATGGGGTCTGGTCTGCAGGTCTGTCCCCTGGGCCCCGGAGACTGATCCCTGACCCTGCCAAAGAGAGGAATACTGGTCTCAAGTCACCTACGGGGTGCCTAAGCTGGATCAATGTCACTCCACCTTGGGATTTGCCCCACTCTCCTGGAGTCACCAGGCAAGGAGCACCTGGGAGGGCTGGTGGGTTGGGAGCTCACAGTCTGAGTGCTCCTCAGTCTGCTATAGGGCCCACAATGAAAGGTCCCTCTCCTTGGAGATTCCTCTTTGTAGTGGCTAAATTGTCTCTCTGGGCACCCACCAGTAGAGAAGGAGAAGGAGAGAATGGAGCAATATGGCACCTACTGATGGTCTCGGGTCTGTTTGCAGGGAGGTGTCCCAAGGGAGCTGGGAGCCTGGTGCCCTGTCCACAAGAGGGTCACTGCTCACTGTAGGCAGCCATCTCTGGGCTGGTGTTGGCAGGTCTCCCAACCACTCAGGAGCCCAC
This sequence comes from Indri indri, assembly GCA_004363605.1. Classification (NCBI taxonomy): domain Eukaryota; kingdom Metazoa; phylum Chordata; class Mammalia; order Primates; family Indriidae; genus Indri; species Indri indri. Next base: position 8,805 of record RJWJ010039159.1, on the reverse strand, counting down.
CAGCAGTCCAAGATGCAAGGGAGGAGAAAGTTATCTGCTCCACCTACCCTTGTCGCTGGTCTCCAAGCCTCTTGGTGTCCTTCCTCCTTTCAGTTCTCCTCTGCAACGTCTTCCCACAGAGTCTACTGTAGTTTCAGGCACCCTTCCTTCCGACCCTCACCCGATCTATGTTTCTCTGCTAGTTTTTTTTTTTTTTTTCACTTTCTTCTAAAATCTGTCTTATTTGCAGAGACACTCTTACTGGCAGCTTTTCTCCTCCTCCATCTTGGCTCCTCCTAGTATTTTATTTTCTTTGTAGCTATTGTAAGTAGTATTGAATCTTAGATTTGACTCTCAGCTTACTATTTTTAGTATATAGAAATGCTACTGATTTGTGTGCATTGACTAGTAACCTGTGGCTTTTCTGAATTTATTTATTTATGCGAGGACTCTTTGGTAGAGTCTTTGAGATTTTCAAGTACAAGGTCATATCATCAGAGAAAAACGGTTATTTCAGCCCCTTTTTCCTGATTTGGATAATCTTCCTTTCTTTCTGTTGCCTTATTGCTCTGTTAGGTTGTCCAGTACTATGTTGAATAAAAGTGGTGACAGTCTTGATCCAGTTCATAGGGAAATGCTTTCAACTTTTCCCAATTTAATATGATGTTGTCTGTGGGATTTTCATATGTGGCTTTAAAATTTTCAGGTATGTTCCTTCTATGCCTAGTTTGTTGAGAGTTTTTGTCATGAAGGGTGCTCGATTTCATCATATGCTTTTTCTACATCTATTGAGGTAATCATGCGGTCTTTGCTTTTGCTTCTGTTTATGTGATGAATCACATTTATTGATTTGCATATGTTGAACCATCTTTGCATCCCTGGAATGAAGCCCACTTGATCATGGTAAATTATCTTTTTGATGTGACGTTGAATTTGGTTTCCTCATATTTCACTGAGTATTTTTGCATCTATGTTTATAAGGTATATTGGCCATAGTTTTATTTTTTCTTTGTGTCCTTTACTGGTTTTGGTATGAAGGTGATACTGGCTTTATATTGATGGAATGAGTTAGGGAGGATTCCCTCCTTCTTGATGTTATGGAATAATTTCTGTAGGACAGGTCCCTCAGTTCTTTGTATGTCTGATAATACGCGACTGTGATTCCATTTGCTCAGGGCTTTTTTCTTATTGGGAATTTTTTTTATTATTACTGCTTCAAACTCAAAGCTCATATTTGGTCTGTTCAGGATTTCTATTTATTCCTGATTTAAGTCTTCGGGGGTTGTGTGTTTCTAGTAGTTTATCCACTTCCTCTACATTTTCAAGTTTATGGGCATAGAGATTTTCATGGTATTCACAGATGATACTTTGTATTTCTGTGGTATCAGTTATAATATCTCCTTTTTCAGTTCTTATTCAGCTAATTTGGGTCCTTTCTCTCTATTCCTAGTTAATCTAGCTAGAGGACTATCAATTTCATTTATCTTTTCAAAGAACCAACTTTTTATTTTGCATTGCTTGTTTGGTTTCCATTTCATTTAGGTCTGCTCTCAGCTTTGTTATTTCTTTTCTTCTGCTGGTTTTGAGTTTGCTTTGCTCTTCCTTTTCAAGTTCTAGGAGATGAGACTTTAGATTTTTATTTTGTGAACTTTCTTTTTGATGTAGGCATTTAAGACTGTGAATTTTCCCCTTAGGACTGCTGTTCCTTAATTCCATAGATTTTGATAGCTTGTGTCCTTTTTATTGTTCAGTTTGAGGATCTTTTGATTTCTGTCTTAATTTCATCATTGACCCAAAAATAATTCCACAGGAGGTTTTACAATTTCCTGGACTTTGTGTGGATTTCAATACTTTGCTTGTAATTGATTTATACTTTTATTCAACTATGGTCTGAGAGAATATATAGTATGATTTCAGTGTTTTCTATTTTACTGAGACATGTTTTGTGGCCTACAATTTGATCAGTCTTGGAGAATGTCTCATGTCCTGATGAGAAGAATGTATTCAGCAGTTTGGGCGTAGAATATTCTTTAAGTGTCTATTCTGTCCATTTGTTCTAGAGTCCCATTTAAGTCCAGTGTTTCTCTATGGATTTTCTGCTTTGATGACCTATAAAGTTCTGTCAGTGGGTGTTGAAGTTGAAAAGTTCTATTTTTATTTAATTTAGTTGAAAATGTTTTGTCACTTCTTTTAAGATTCCTTCTTTGACCCATGTGTTATTTAAAAATACATTCCTTACCCTCTAAGTATTTTGAAATAGTCTAATAGACTAATAGTCTTACAGACTGAGAATAAGAAAAATAAAAGTTTTATCCTACCTTCAATTATTCCTCCTCTAACTCCACTTCTTCTCTTATTTAGATCAATGTTTCACTTATATCATTTTCCTCTCTCAGAAAAACTTCATTTCAATTACCTGCAAGGAGTAACTAAAGAAAATTTTCTCAATTTTCTTTATGTGAGTGTTTATTTCTCCTTGACTTAAGACAAATAATTTCTAGAAACAGAATGAAGATGGTTGGGTTTGTCTTCAATACTATTAATATTTTGTTCCACTCACTTTTTTTTGCATGAATTCTGAAGAGAATTCAGAATTCAGAATTCAGAATACTCTGAAGAAAATTCATGCAAACGTGAATGTAATTCTTGATTCCTGATATAATTCTTATTCTTTTTCTTTACAGGTAAAGTGTTTTCTTTCCTTAGCTTCTTTCAGTTTTTTCCTTTCTCTTCATTTTATTCATTTGAAGGTGATATTCTTAGGTGTTCACTTTTTGACACTTAATGTACTTGTTGTTCTTTTAAGTTCCTGAATATGTGTTTTGGTGTTTGACATTCCTTTGGTAAAATTCTCAGTCATTATTGCTTCAAATATTGCTTTTGTAGAATGTTTGTTTTTAAATAAGCTTTTTCATTCAAAATAAACATAGAGAAAAATACATATATTCTAAGTGCTTGTAGCATTAACATGAAATGAACACATATCTGTGTAACCTACAAACAGGTCATGAAATAGAATTTTTCTGGCACCCTAGGAGCCTGCTTATGCCTCCTACTTCCACTACTGCCAACCCATCCCCAAAGGGACCCAGTGTCATGCCTCAGGAGAGGTTCGTTGGTGAACTTTACATAAATGAAATCATCATCCATTAATATTTATACACTGTCTAGTTGTTTTCATGGAAGCTATTTTTTTATGTTTCTGATACTCATTCATGCTTTAGTAAACAACAGTAGTTAAGTAATGCTTTCCTTATAGTGTTTCATTTTATACTATTTTACAATTTATTTTTTCCATTGTATTGCTATAAACATTGGCATTGCTTCCAGTGCGGTCCTATTTTTAATAGTGCTATTATGCACATTCATATACATTTTTTTGGCATCCCAATGTTTTGCATTTCTGCTCAGTACATTCCTACAAGTGGACTTGCTAGATATGCATGTACTCACTTTAGTAACTCCTGACAAACAATTGTCCAAATGATTGAACCAATTTCCAATTTAACTATGAGAGTGACAGTTGCTTCAAATTCTTATCAACACATAATGGCATCTTTTCATTATCATAACCATTCTGGTGTATCATATAATATCTTATTGCAGTTTTAATTTGAATTTTATAAAGCTTAATGATGCTGAGGATTTCAGATGTCCAGTGACAATATTGATTCTTCCTTTGTAAAAGGCTAATTTCACATGTAAAAATCCACACTGCATTCATTTTTCTTTAACAATCACAGGCATATAGAAAACTTGCTGGTATGAGCAAAGAATTCTTTTACTTTACTTACCTGGAAGTAAATTGCTGACCTGAGTCCAAATACCTGACACACTGTAGTATTTCCAAAAAGTAAGGTGATTCTCTTATATGTAGAGAGAAAACTGGTGACAATCAGGAAATTAATGAATTGGGACTTTCTGGTCTTCATACTCATTGATGTTTCACCAATCAGTACCAAAAATATGAGGTATGCCAAATACGATATTCAGATCAGAATCCAGAATCACATGGTACAACTAGTTTTCATTGTCTCTTTAGTCAACTTCAATCTGGAACATTTCTTCTGTTGATACTTGAGCTCCCTGACATTGACATTCTTTCAAAGTACAGACTGAGTATTTATAAAATGTCCCTCAGTTGAAGCTTGTCTGATGTTACCTAATGATTAAATTCAGCATATGCGTCTTTGGCAGCAGTATCACTGAATGACACTTTTCCCTCTCTTTTATAGGTGACAAACAATTTCAATCTGTTCCAGTATGAATGATGTCCATTTGATTACTAGGTTTGCATACTGTCTTCCTGTCTCCTCCACTATAAAATGATTCTTTTCAGATGTGTAGCTTGGAAGTATCTTGTAGGTACATTCTTTGAAATTCTGTAATTATCTATTTTTCATCAAATTTACAGTTATTCATTTTGGATTAATATTAGTAAGTAATCATTAATTTAATTGTTTGTTTTCTAAGGGTTATAATCCACTGCAATTATCCTTAATTCTGTGCTCACATGTCTCCTAAATGGCTTGATTCTGTGACCTTTCCCATGGCCCGTGCAATCCTTGAGATTTTTTTTTTATTTTTTGACACAGCAATATATCCTTGGCTCATCTTGTATTTTCCCTACCTCAGCTCTCCAATCAGCATTTCAGTGAGGACCCCTGGGAGTTTTTATCTGAACATGTGGTTCACAATCAACATCTCTGCACTGGTAGTGTTCATTTTAACTGGATATACATGGTCCCAAGGCATGTCACAATACAGAACTACAGAATATATGCACTTTAGCTATAATATGCATCTTCGTGAGAAAGAAAATGAAATGACTTGACTTTAACACTAGAAAGAAATGGATTATCTTTAGTTATTACTTATCAAGCCAAATCATGACTTGCAGCCAAAGGTGAGGATGTACACAGCAAATGCCATGATAAGTTTTAAAAATGAGGAACTGGAAACCTAGAGAAAAGGAATCAAAGATCTAGAAGAAATGCTGGAAAGACCAAATTCTTCTTCATGGAGGCAGATTCTGTTGCTGGAGACAGAAGCCCATGATCGTTGGATGAGAGCCTTAAAGGCTAAAAGAAATCTCATCATCTACAGACATGAGCTGGCAGACATGACACCGAGAATCTCCCAACTATGATTAAACTCTTTTTTACAGATATAAATACACAGGCAGTTGATGGTCCTGATCGAGCATTTGACAGGCAGCATTTGCTCCCTTCTCACCATGCACAGGGTACTGCTTCCCCTGACACAGGAGGATTCCTCGCCTCTCTCCTCAGACAATCCCCTTGGCTGCCAGCCTGTCCTCCACATTCACTTCCCAATCTCAAGTTTCCCTTGGATCCGAAAGAGCTATTCTGAAAATTAAAAAGGGAGTCTCCTCCTTTCCTCACAACAAAAATTTTTGTGCCTCCTCTTTTTAGAACCAGTCACGTCAAGGCCTAGTGTCCATGGGTAGGTCCAGGGGAAGAAAGGTCTCTATGAGGAGCCTCACCCTCAGGTGTGATCCCACTGGGCTCCTCACCCTTCACCGTCTGAAGGATTTGCAGACAAAGTGAGATCAGGGCATTGGAATCAGGATAAACCACCTGTCCAGCCCTGCTCCAGTTACCTCTCTGGGAAAGGAGTCAGGGCTAAACAGGAAGTGGGGCCTTTCCTAAGTTTAGTGATGCAGTGGGAAAGCTCATCCTTCTGCTCATGGTGGAGTAGTTTCATTGGTCCCACCTGCCCATGGGTAACACTGCTTTAATCTGGGGAAAATACTGACAAGAACTCAGTTCCTGGAAGTCTCTGAAGAGTGACCCAAGGCAGGCACGTTCTCGAGGGGACACCTGTGAAAAGGAACTTCATGGATTGAGGTCTCTGAATTCACAGCTTTTCAGCAACTCATGCTCCATGAGTACTTTCACCAGTGCTCTTTTTCGTCTTGATTTTGTTACAGTTTTCAGGATAGCTTTATTGAAGAATTGTTATTTAAGTTATTGTCATTCTATTGTATGATCCAGATAATATAAGTAGTAAATTTTTGGAGTATTTAACTCTGGCAGGACATATTTTGCATAAAAGTATCCACTTTAATCATTTTTAGTGTACAGTTTAGTACCATTAAGTATATTCACATTGTTACACAACCAACACTATCTATAGAACTCTTTTCATCTTAAAAAACTGAACTTTGTGTCTTTAAACAATAACTCCATATTCTCAAATACCTCCTGTCGCTGACAACCACCCATATAATAATCCATAGAGACTTTCTGTTCGTATGAATTTGCCTATTCTAGGTATCATGTAGAGGTGGAATCATACAATATTTTGTATAGTTATGACTGGCTATTTTCTCTTCACATGTCTTGAAGTTTTACTCATGTTGTAGCATGTGTCAGAATTTACGTTCTCTTAAAGCCTGAAAAACACTCCACTGTATGTATCTGCCACGTGCTGTTTATCCCACTGCTCACTCAAGGGACACTGGGATGCTTCCACCTGTTGATGTTGTGACTGCTACTGCTGTGAACAGTGGGACACAAATATGTCCACGATACCCAACTCTCATTTGTTTTGGGTATATACCCGTGTTTCAATTACTGGGTCATATGGTAATTCTCTCATTAAGGTTTTGGGGAGAAACTATACTATTATTGATAGTGGCTGCATCATTAAACATTCCCACAAGAAGTACACAGGTTTCCTGATTTCTCCACATTCTTAACAACACTTACTATTTGCTGAATCTTTGGTACAACCATACTAATGGGTAGAAGGTGGTGTCTCATTGAGGTTATGATTTGTATTACCCTTATGATCAGTGATGATGTGCATGTTTTCAAGTGCTTAAGCCATTCTTTATCTTCTCTGATCAAATGTTCATTGCAGCACTTTGCACATTTTTAACCAGTTTTTGTCCTTTTTGTTGATGTTATTGAGTGTAGAAATACTTTATATATTTTGGACATTAACTCTTAACAGATATATGATTTTAAATATTTTCTGCTTTTCTGTTGGTTCTCTTTACACTGTTTTGATAGTGTCCTTGGTTGTAAAAAGTTAACTTTGATGAGGACTGATATATCTATCTTTTTCTTCATTGCCTATGCTTTTGGTATCATATTCAAGAAATCATTGCCAAATCAAATGTAATGAAGACTTTCTATAAGTAGTAAATTATAATTCAGCAAGTCTGTTCAATATTCCTAGGTATAATATTTTCTATGACCCATTCAGCCACCAGAATCATTTGAAATATCCAAATCTTCCTCCCTCTTCTAAAGTTTTCTAAAATACCAGGAAAGAGAAAGCAGAAAATAATTTTGTAACTTGATAAGTGTCAGTTAATTTAAAGAATGAATTCATGCTGAGTCTTGAGTAGTAGAGAGTTTGTGGATTGAAGACAGCACTTACAAGGAAATTTATAGTATTGAATGTATATGAAAATGCTTCCTTTCATAAAAGGAGGATGATATAAAATCAATTATCTAACATCCATGTTAGGAAACTGGAAATGAAGAGCTAATTAATTCCCAAGTAAGCAGAAAAGAAATCAGAAAAATTAGGACAGGAATCAATGAAATTGAAAATAGGACATTAAAAGATAAAAAGACTGCCTATTTCTCACACATTTCCTAACACATTAAAATTTTTTCATTTGCTAGTCAAGAAGGTTAAAGGATAAGGTTGGTTTAATTTGTAATTTTTATTTTTAAGCTATTTTCATAAGTTTAATAGTATTTTCATTTACTCATATGCAATATGTCCTATGAAATCATTTACCCATGTTTCCTGTACCTTAGAATTTACCTGGATATCTGGCATATGGTTTAGTAAAAACCAGCAAGTTCTTTAATCATATGTGTAATATGAACTGAATATATTATAGAAAAACTTTTAAATCCACATGTATACATTTGTACATAATAAATGCTATACATTAATGTATGCCTATGCACACATATATGTATAGTTATATTCATGGAAGTAACTATACACATGTGTAATCTTACATATGCATGCCCAGTATAAATGGTTTTCTCTAGCAGATGAGTTGGGAAAAAGTTAATGGGTCATGTCATTTCTCATCTTATGTACTTCAAAACAGAAGAAAGAGGAAAAGATGGCTGGAAATTGCCACATATACATGTACATTTTCTGAGGCTGTACAGATGCTATGAGACTTATTATTGTAGCAGCAAAACATCAAATCACCATCACATATATATTATGTGTAAAACATAGAGATAGAAAGTAGAAGAATAATACAATCTGGTGAGGATTTCCAGAGATGAGGTTCTTGTTTGGGGAGAGAATAATTACACTCAGAATACACGAGTAGCAATATGAAACCATATTTTCATAGTTGATTCTAAGCTGGAGAGAAAGTGAAAAGAACATTCCAAATATTTACTTGGTATTTGCAGTAACACTCACCCAGAACAGGAATTCCAACACTCAATGTCCACACCCAATGGTCACCGCTCCTGTCAATATAAAGGTTAGCACTGCCCCTGGACACAGGGTTCTCTCTTTCAAATGAAAACTTCTGTCTTTCAAATACAAACCTTCAGTAACTCTTGGTGACACTCCTCCAAGAGAGCTTCCCTGCCCTCTTCCCCTTTGTCCCTCTCTGTGCTTATCATTATGAGGACCAGCATGGCCTCCAGGGACTCTGTTTTCTTTAATTTCTTACTTGAATTATGAACAAAAGAAGGAAAGTCTGCAATCTGACTCAGCAATTAGTAACACTTTTTATTTAAAATATGCACAGAGGGCCGGGCGCGGTGGCTCACGCCTGTAATCCTAGAACTCTGGGAGACTGAG
>RJWJ010039158.1:0-14600 GCA_004363605.1 Indri indri | reverse complement strand
TTATGTTACTGTTCATTAATCCAGTAACAACCTGGTTATATCTATTGTGTTTCACTGAGAAATTAGGTTCACATATTGTTTATTCTGATGTCTAGAATTTCTTGAGAAAACAAACAGATCTGTAAAATATTTTTCCATTTTTAATTATTTGTGTGTTTTGGTTTACATGATAGCTTCTTTGCATCTCAGTATACTAACCTATAGATATATTATTAATAATAATCAATGAATAAAAATGAAGGGCTGTATTTCTAACAAAATATCTAATAAAATGAGTAAATATATAGAAATGTTAAATAACACTTCCAACAACTTTTATCTAACACTGCAAACACTTTGGCGGAGTGTTTTATTTAGTGACACTTTATTTCTTGAAAAAAGTTTCTGTCAGAGGTGTTGAATCAAGTTGTCATTTTAACATGAAATTAAGACTTCTGAAATGCAAGCATAATTTATTTATCAGAGAACCCTCAGGATCTATGAGCAAAGTACAAGCTCTCAGAAAGTGCAACCAAACAATTAGATGTCACTCAATGTATACACAGAGAATGAACTTGATTTCATATTTGATTTGTTACCTTAGTCTTACACCTAACATTACGGAATGCATTTTTAAATAAGTGCTATAATTTATTCAGTTTTTTTCCCAAAAGGATATAATATATAAGAAAAATATCCAGCAAACGTAAATAATTCAAACAGAAGAAAATAAAAATAATTGTTAATATGCCACAATATTTACATACCTCTGAAAAGCTGGCAAAATAATAAAAATAAAACCCAAACATTAATGACATTAGGCAAAACCTTAGTGTTTACGCCATCATTTTGAAGAATAATATGGCAAGAAACTTTCAAAAACCATAGTTGATGCCTTTAAATAGATAAACTGATTCCAAAAAATTTATTCAAAATAAATAATGCAAGCAAAGAAATATACACTAAGATTTTTCTAGTGGTCATTATATACAATCATTTTTTAAAACAGCCTAAAAGTCTCACAAGAGTAGAGTACAGTGTAAGCAAAGTATGGCACATCACCCCAACATAATTTTAAGAGGTGACATAAATGATAATATAAAGATATATGAAAACACAAATCAATGTATATGAACTAATGTTAAGTGAAGAAGTGGTGCACCCAATGCCCGTGCAACTATTAAATGTAACTGCCAAAATATTTCTGCTCATGCACAGAGATTGAAAAGTTAATACACAAACATTGACTTACCCTTGAGGTAAGAGACCAGGGATAGCTTTAAAGGTCTTTTGTTTCATAAATAAATGAATATTTAGAACAGTCTTAGATCAAAAATCTCTATGTTAAGTTTTTTGTGTACGTTTATAATTTTTTCATATCTGAAGTTGATTGCAAACTAATATTGTTACTTTTCCAGTACAAATTAATGATTTTAATCTTACTTAAAGATTACATTTAACACTTATTGCATAGGTTTGATATCGAAACATGACACAGTTACAGAATCCCATAAACCATGGGTTCCAGTTTCAATATTGCTGAGTGATTGTGAAGAAAATGCTCGCTTCATTAGCCCTCAGAGGTGATAAAATACAATTTTGGTACTTGAGCTGAGCATTCTAAATGACCCTTTCCATTTTCAAAATTTTGTTGCATTTTCTCAATGAAACGTGTTTCCTAAAATGCAGGTGTCAATGGAGTAAAATATAGGCGCTCTTGTTCTTACTCTAACTTCCCATTGTTCGATATTTTAAAATAGCCTACCAATGTATAATTCATTTCATTCATTATCAGTACTATTTCACAGGATTCAAACTATTCCCTGAATTGGAAATCAGGACGCTAAACAAAAGAAGTTATTTTCTCCCCATTGATGTGTAATTTATTATTCATAAATAATTTTTACAGTTATAAAAATTAAATTCTGCTACTTAAGCTTTTAAATAATTACCTTTGCCAAATATGATTTCATGAATTAAAACTGTGTCATAAATTAGAAGCCTGTAGTTGAATTATACCTGTTGCTATTATTACACTTTCACCTTACAATACATTATCACACAAATTCATGCACACACAGTGATTCACGGTGACAATAATAGCACTTGACGAAGCTAGCTAAAAACTAACATTTATTGAGCACTTGCTGTGTGAAACTTAGTTTAGATGAATTATTTTATTTAATTATCCCACTTGTAATATTTACACATTTTAAAAATAAGGAAGTTGTGCAAGTATACATAGCTGGTAAATGGTAAAAGTGAAATTGAATCTTAAGTTGACACACTCTAGAGCTTACATGATCAGCCACTACCCCAAACAGCTTCCTACAAAATTATAAAGATATTTGGTACATCATGAAGATCTTATAATGTTTAGTGGTAATATTATCCACATGTTGGTGTATGTATGTATATGTATACATACATTTATATCCTTACATGTGTGTATATATCTATATATAAACACTTATACATATTAGGTTGGTGCAAAAGTAATTGCTGTTTTGGACCATATATCTTAAATCATTATAACTAGGCTCAAACACATCTTTATTAATCAAAATAGGAATGATTACAATCAACTCATTTTTGCCAATGAGAAATAAGTTTGTTTATTCCTGTAGCATAAAAATCAGTGCTTCGGCATTCCATGAACTCTTGGAAAGTATTTTCTGCATCCTGCTGGTTGTGGAAGCGTTTTCCCTGAAAAAAGTTGTTGAGATGTTTGAAGAAGTGGTAGTTGGCTGGCGAGAGGTCATGTGAATATGGCGGATGAGGCAAAACTTTGTAACGCAATTCAGTCAACTTTTGAAGCGTTCCTTGGTTGTGCAACATGCGGTCGGGCATTGTCGTAGAGAAGAACTGGGCCCTATCTGTTGACCAGTGCTGACTGGAAGCATTGCAGTTTTTGGTGCATCTCATGGATTTGCTGAGCATACTTCCCAGATGCAATGGTTTCACAGGGATTGAGAAAGCTGTAGTGTATCAGACCAGCAGCAGACCACCAAACAGTGACCATGACCTTTTATTGATGTGAGTTTGGCTTTGGGAAATGCTGTGGAGCTGCTTCTCGGTCCAACCACTGAGCTGGTTGCCACTGGTTATCGTATAAAATCCACTTTTTGTCACACATCACAATTCGATCAAGAAATGGTTCGTTGTTGTTGTGTACTAGAAAAGAAAAATGACATTGCAAAACAATGATTTTTTTATTTTTGGTCAGCTCATGAGGCACCCACTTGTGAGCTTTTTCACCTTTCCAATTTTATTCAAATGCCAAACAACTATAGAATGGTCAACGTTGACTTCTTTAGCAACTTCTCTTCCCGTGTAGTTGTAAGAGGATCAGCTTCGATGATTGCTCTCAATTGGTCGTTGTCAACTTCCAACGGCCAGCCACTGCTATCCTCATCTTCAAGGCTCTCTTCTCTCTGGTTAAATTTCTTGAACCACCACTGCACTGTATGTTCATGAGTAGTTCCCGGGCCAAATGCGTTGTTGATGTTGTGAGTTGTCTTTGGTGCTTTACAACCCATTTTGAACCCATTTTGAACTTGAAAAAGAAAATCACTCAAATTTACTTTTTGTGTACAATCATCTTCATAGTTTAAAATAAATATAAAATAAACAGCAAGTAATAAGTCGTTAGCAAAAAAAATAAAACAAGAAATGGCATTAAAATGATGTATAACATAACCACATTTATTTAAGAATGCATTCCAATATCAAACAGCAAATGTCAACAGTGCTAAAACTGAAATTAGTTTTGGACCAAACTAATAGATATTTCTGTCCATATATTTATACACGTGTAGTATGTATGTGGCATACATGCCTTTCTATATGCATAGTTATGAGTGTATTCTATAAGTACATATTCACACTTGTGTAAGTATGTAAACATAAAACATATAAGCATGCATGTGCATAGTTCTAAAGGCCTTAGTATAAATATGTGCACATAAAAGGAGCATTTTAAAAATTTTTCTTATGAAAGATAGTTCAAATAGCATATGCGTCAAACTGCTTACCAGGCAGCTGCTTCAGGGTTTGTAATTAAAACAATGCAAGATTCAGTGTCTTGGATACAATGGTGTCAGTGTCACTTCACCCTTTCCAAAAATTTTTTTAAAAGGAAAAATAAAAAAGTGAAACACACATACTTAAGCGTGATTGAACTTAAGTCTACACAAGACTTCAGCTTGAGAATATAGATCAATTTTCATTTGCATAAGTAGGTTCATAGTAATCAGAGTACTAAATGCAAACAGTAGTAAAGTCTGTAGTTGGTTCTGTGATAAATAGGAGAGAAATGGTTTAATAGCAAAAGCCGTAATTATCCACAGCTCTCAGTTTACAATTAGTTTTCTTTGACAGTTATAGTCATAAATGCCAGCTTTAATCATGTGTTCAGGTTGAATTAGGCCCTGCCAATGCTGGAAGAGATCTAATCCGCTTTCTTTCCTACTCATAATGAAATAATAATGCAAATTCACTACATTGATGGGACGACCCACGTGAATTTATTATAGGCTTGGAGAAGTCTCTTGAAAGGGATAAATTCTTTCTGGGTACAGACTTGAGGTAATTCATACCAGACAAGAAAAAAAATGGAGCTGTCATCAGAGGCCAGGATATGGAATGGATTTAATTTGTATGAATAGGCTTTTTAATAAGTATAACAGGGCTAAGCTCTAGCTTTAGCTGGAGAATATTACTGCTGTCAGTTTCCAAATCTGGATGCACTAACTTTATTTGGGAGGATAAAGACCATTTCCAAAACTCATTTCGTATAACAGCACAGGTCACTGTAGCTAAAAGCACACTATGCAGTAGCCCTGGTGAGGTCTAATTGTGGAAGTTAAGTCAACAGGACAAATTCTTTTTCTCAATTGATCAGTGTCAAATGCAGATGACATTTCCAACTGTTGTTTGAATGTATATTTTAGACTACAGAAGACATGTCAATGAAATAGAATATATTTAGGTGGCTTGGTTTTTTTTTTTTTTTTTTTTGAGGAAGAAGCATGTTAATTTAATAAATTTAATACTATCTAAAGGGTAAACAATCTTTTTTTAACCAATAGAGGAAAACATAAGTACAGCACAGTTTGAAAACAATAGTAAAAACACAGCCTTCCATCATATCAACACACAAGGAACCAAAGTTTGACCATTATAAATATTTCAGCCTGATAAAAATTCATGTCACTTGGCTTATATATATTTATTTCTTCCTGAGGCTATAAGACAAATTCTACCTGTTTCCTCAATTACCTTAAACAGTGTCAGTATCCATCAAATAGGGCTGTGGAAAAATTCCATTATTTCCATAATTACGTGATTAATTTGGCATGACAATGAATGAGTTAAAGAGAGATGTATTATCAATGTGGGGCAAAAATATTAAAAATAAAAATTTAGATATTTCAAGTAAAAAATATCATTTTTATTTAATCTATTGGTTGGATCCATTGAACACATTGTTTTGCCTTGCATTATCCCAAAATACAATATGTTTTATCAATTTAAGAGCTTATCTGTAACTTTTAAGTAATATTTTTTCTTCATTTTAAGATATTTTAATTTTCATGAACAAAATTTCAAAATGCATTGTTTCATTTGAAATTTTCACAGCACTATTATTGATCCTGTTTTGGATATATATGGTGGATTATGCAGCCTTTATGTAGTGGAAAGTGTTCATTTTTATAGCAATGGTGAGGCTACTGGCGTTTTATGCAACACTGAAAATGAGGTCACTAAATAGATAATCAAAGAATAAACCACACACAAATTCAATATTTTTTCAGAAATCGTTTTGAAAATGACAAGTATATCAAGAGAACTTATTTCTACTGCTTTGTAGTTTTCTCTACTCATAAAAATGCCTTTGTTATTTGTTAGTATTTAATGTTGTCACATTTGGCAAACCTCCAAATCACATCTACGTACCTACCACGTTGAAAGAGCACATTTTACCCAATGACAGTTGCACTATTCACATTAAAGTTATGAGTATAGCAGTGTAAGTAATTATTGCATTATAAAACGAAGAACGAGTCTACACTATCACAGGGGCTCTATGAACAATAGCTCACTTTACAAATTATATAACACAACATGCAATGAGAAATGTGGGGGGAACCAACCAGTGAATGACAAGGCTCTTGTTCATGCAAAGGCTGTTTGATTTTCATTAAAAAAAAAATGTGTCTGATGAAAAAAATGTTAAATACTGCAGGGTGAAATTTACAATAATTGCACATCCGATAGGTTAAATGCCACTAGAGAAAAATCAGTAACAATGCAGAGGTTAGATAAATTTTTCAGAGTAAAAATGCCTCAATTAGTGTTCCATGAGTAATAAAAATAATCCTGTTAAAATGAAATACAATATATGTATTCCAGTGGAAGTGTTGGGAATGAAAAAGCTGAATTATTTAATTCATTTTGTAAAAGCAACAACAACGTATTCTAAAAATATATATATCAGAAGCAATGTGACAATCACTAATTAATAAACAGATACCACATAATTTTTCTATGTTCCATATAAATAGTCAAGTGTCACACTAATACATTCCTATTGTATTGTAAAGTAAGGCACATACTACTAGGTTTTTGCATATATTATTTCAAGAAAAAAAACAAAACAGTTTAATTTTCATGCCATGGATTAAATAGTATTCATTACAGTTTAATTAATTAATTTAAATCAAGCACATTGGCTGGGCCCGGTGGCTAGTGCCTATAATCCTAGCACTTTGGAGGTGGAGGTGGGAGGATTGCTTGAGGCCTGAAGTTTGAGACCAGCCTGAGCAAGAGCAAGACCCCCGTCTTTAGAAAAAAATAGAAAAATTAGCCGGGCGTTTTTTGTGGACCTGTAGTCCCAGCTACTCAGGAGGCTAAGGCAGGAGAATTGCTCAAGCCCAGGAGTTTGAGTTTGTAGTGAGCTGTTATGACAACACTGCATTCGAGCCCAACAAAGGGAGACCCTGTCTCAAAACAAAAAATAAAATAAACACTTAAATATTAGATTTTTTTGTTGTTATTATATCTATTAGGTAAGTTGGGTAACTTACAAATCATCATCAGTGTTTAGAGTGTTGAGAAGAAATTATCTTATAGATAAGAAATAATTACTGGACTTTATTAATAATGTACAAATAAGATTTACAGAACTAATATAAATCATATCAACAAAAATTTTCATTGTTTCAGGTTATGCTTTTTAAACAGGTGGTCTAAGAATCAATTAAACAGAATGATTCATAATCTATCTCTTGCAGTGTGAAAATGAAAACTTTTTTACATAATATTTTGTGGTGCTTTTCTTCCACTCACTTTATTTTGCTTTAATTGTACACCAAAAGGTCAGAAAGGAGCAGTATCATGCACCTTATTTTATTCTTGAGAAACTGAGATACACACAGAGGGGTGATGGCATATGCAACATCAACTAACAAACTAATTATTTAATCATAAGATTAGGAATTTAGAGAAAATGTAATATATTTGCCTAAATTTATCCCTGAGGAAATGGAGGCCCTGAAATGTCAAATGACCTGCTCAAGTTCAAATAAATAGATAGTTGCAAAGTTAGAATTAGAACCAACTATTTAAAATGTCCATTGTACTTATCATCACTTCAGGCTTTATTTAAATTAGAAACAATGGACCCAAATCCAGAGAATTGCTTCTGAATCAGAAGAACTCTGGGTTTTCTAGATAAAGGAGAAGGGTTAAGAAAAACTTGTATGTTGTGGCCAATTGTTTTTCTGTCCAGCATCTATATATCCATCTTCTTCTTTTATTTGAAAACTCTCTTCCAACTCTCATTTCATGCATTAGACAAGACTAAGCCTTTTTGTTGTTGTTGTTACTAACGATGGGCATGAAACCCATCAGCTGGGCCAATATACTCGCAATTCCTGGCCAAAGTGATTGTTTCCTGAGTAACCTGAGCAGGAGAACATACAAATCAATCGTAAAAACTTTTGTGAAACTATAGTCTGAGAAAAATGAAGCTCTCTGAGCCAAGGTTTGTTATAGTAAACCATGTAAAGACCATCTTTCCAAAACATGTGAAGAACCTTCCTGAATGATGCCAAAATAAATAAAACAGGGGTAAGCAGTAGAGTGACTTTTGGTAATGTCATTTGAGTCCTTGGATCCAACCATTCATGATCCACTACTGAAAATTTTAAGTATGTGTGCCAATAAATTCTCTTTTTCACTTGAGCTAGTTTGAATTGGGTTTTGTTCAGTGACCATCAAGAATCCTATTAAATCCTGTTTTATAACAAATACTGGCATGGATACCTCTCTTCCTAATTGAAGGTGAACAAAATAAACAAACAACAAAACAGTGTGTTCCCTTAAAATCTCAAAGGGAAGTGAACATTGCCCTGGAGCTCAGAAGTGCCTATCACTCCAAATGAATTTCTGCAAGGAAGAGAACCACTTTTTGTAAGTAACAACTTGCTATCCCCAAAATGATGTAAGAGGCTACAGAATATTGCTGTATAGAGAAAATTGGAAGAGAGAATCCAAAATTCAAGGAAACCAAAATAGAAAAAAAGTAAATGGATCTCCAATAAAATATTGGTTAACAAAGGCAATTTAAAAAGTGTCTAACAGTGGTGAAGGTTTAACCAGCCTTGTGGAAAGTAGATATGAAAATTCTCTCAGCATGCAGATGGAGAACATGGAGAGAATGATACACATATGAATGACAGAGCTTAGAAAATGAGCTGTCACCTAAGAATAAAGTTATGAAGAAATAGCTAATCTCCATTTTATTTTTTTGTGGGTTGAAATTCGGCCAGTATACTTTTGCCCTAACTGAATTGTTTAAGATAAATGATACCTTAGGTTGTAAATTTTTGGAATTTTGATAAATTTTAAATGCCGAGTTCTGTATTTCATATAATAATTTCAAAAAGTCTTATAAGTGGTAACATATTTCAAACAGTAATATATTTTGAAATTAAAATGAAGGATCATTTTTAATACTTTTTAAATGTTCACATCTTTAGAACCCTTTTTTAAAAATTCTCAGGATATTTTATATTGCTATTTCTGAGTGTTTACAAATATAGATTTCATTGTAATCATGGAAAATTAAGTGATATAATATTTATACAACTCCAAGAATAAAAAAAATTAAAGTTCTTACCTCTTTAATATTCAACAGATATTTATTGAGAACCTACATGGTGTCAGGAAATATTCCAGGTAATGGGAATACAGGATGCAGAAGACAAACCACAAGGCTTCTGTCCTCAAAGTGAGGAGACACAAAAATAGAGATCAGTAATATATAATAAAAATTTTAGATGTTGTTAAATAACACAAAGAAAGTAAGCAATAACATCAGAGTAGCTGGGATATGGGGTTCCAAGTGAAAACACTCACAATGATATTTTTTACTGTATCAAAATATTTATTTTAATGCCTGCATCCATTTCAAAAAGACAGAGTGTTTTATGATTTTGGAATAAGAAGACCTTGGTTCACAATCCGTCACACACTTAAGTAGTGAAATGAACATGCTAATGGAATGATGGCCATAGGAAGATGACAATGGAAATAAAATTAACTTCTTTTGCAAAAATTAACTTTACTTAACAAAACTTATTTATCTAACAAAAGTTTCTGCTGCAGGAATGGACATAATTTATGTAAAGCTGCAGCATGGCCTAAGTCTCATCAAATATTAGCTCTCTCCATAGAAGGGTTTATTGACTAAAACAAAGTGTCCAAACAAAAGCAAATGCCAGTATCACTTTTATAATTCTATTTCAGTCATGTGATAATGGTTCACTAGGTCATTGTTATAATGTGAAATGAAAAGAACTTGGTAAATAAGAGCAAATCTTCCATAACCTTTTATTTCAGTTTGTGTTTTTCTGTGAAAGTATTTTCAGGATCCTCAGATAATAGGTACTGGAGGCTAAATAATAATTAATACTACTCCCTATCATATCAACTATGTTGAACATCATTCAAAACATATTCTTTTGCCTGGTACTGGTGAATTCTATACCAAATGAATGAGGCAAAACTGCAAGATACCAAATGAGCTCTTAAGATAGCCACTTTGAAAGGAAATGGGAGTGCCCAGCAAAGAGATTTTTCTCCTTTGTGTGCTAATTTGATTCATACCTGCCACCACTTCAAAAATGGTAATACTGGAACACTGCTTCCTATACTGTGGTGGTTACATTATTAGCCAACTTCCTACATATTCTCTGTCAATCACAGTAATGGAGGCCTTTAGATAATGATGTTGCTTGTGAAAAATTATTTGCAGAGAAAAAGCTATCAAGGAATTGATTTATTAACCCAGAACCATGGAAGTGGCTGGCTCACTTTCCATTTTAGATCCTGCAACAGAATGAATAATACTTGAACTATTTTGGAAATGCAATTTACTAACATGTCAGATTTTCTACATTCATTGCTATAAATACAAACTGCAATATTGATATTTTTTGTCAAATCTTTATACATATGGGTATAGTAATTTTTTAAAAATGTATAACTAAATATTCCAAAAGATTTTAAAAGTATACTCATATAAGCACAAGAAAATAATTTTACATATAAAATGTAATCAATACATAATATCCAAATTCAGATTATATTTGTTTTTTGAAGTTTATAAATTATTCTTCATTATTTTATGATACAAATGGGCTATAATAACAATTCTATTTCAATTTATATTTAAACACAATGTGCCTAAAAATATTAATACAATGAAGAAATGGAGCAATAGTTGGGGCAACTAAAGGAAATAAAATATATTACACAGTTCATGTGAAGGTTCCTCTGCCCTACCATGTCCATTCCATTTTGTTTGCTGGCCTAACTTTTATCTAAGAATAAGCAGCACGATCTATAGGAATTTCAATAGGGACACCATGATCAGTTTTCACAACAGATATTTATTGTCAATGCCATGAAGAAGGATGTATGATAATTGTGACTTCACATCTATTCAAACCAGTTTCACCATCTTGAATTCCCCTATAGTAAGCATAGTCCTACAAAACATAATGTCTTAGGTTTTGAAATTTTAGAGACATTGATGTATTCATCAAGAGTTAAGATACTCTCAAAAATTTAACACTTGAACATTGTCTAAACATTCTGGAATAATTTCTATTGAAAATGTGAACCTACTTCTTTTCATATATTTTTTCTCCATCATCTTCCTCTTATTTTAAAATGGACTCATGTTCCAGAACTTCAAATTTTTGTGTTTTGAGAAAGATTTTTCTGTGGTTGTTTCATGGCTTACTTTTAAAGTTTTCTTTTTCTATACACAAGACATTACAAAATTGTATCCAGTCCTGGAATTAATTTCAGGGCACTGATTCTGTTCTTCCTGAATAGAATTGTAGCTTCACTGATTTATTCATTGTGTGATCATAGACTTACTGTAATCGTGGTTTTCTCATCCCATTTACTTATTGAAGAAAGCCTTTGAGGTAATAATATGTAATGCTAAGACAACTGTGTTGCATATAGTTTATTTTCATTGTTTACTATCATTTCATACTTTTATAGATGAACATACAACTATACTCATATAAAACAGATTGTATTATAATATTGATTTGTATTCTGATGTTCAAAAATTTAATAATATGTTATGAATACATTTTTATGTAGATAAATATATATTTTCTTTTCACTGACTTCATACTTGAACCCACTTCAAAAAAAGGATGTGCTTTAACTACTCCACTTTAATTGCTTGTATCAAGGTCGTCAATAACTTTCATGCAACTAAATCCAATAGATGCCTTCCAACTACCATTTTGTTTGGAATATCTATATCATTTGACACTTTTAACTACTCACCAAAAACAATCTCCAATCCTCCTTATGCCATAACACTTCCTTCATTTTCTATACTGGATGTTCTTTTGTGGCCAACTTTTGGTTTCTTCTACCTCCTTAAATCTTGGTGAATTTCATAATTGTTTTAGGCCCTCTCTCATCTCTATACAGTTTCCTAAATGATCTCACACATTCTATGTTTCAACCATCATCTTTAGTTTCACAACTTCTACACTTCAAGAGACAACAAGTCCATGACTATTGCCAACCCAACACCATCAAGGTTTCTCCACTAGGAAGTCTTAGCAGCACCTCAAACACAACGTGGACATGACCAAAATCCCCCTGAACTTATTGTTGTCACTCCACCCATCCAAAACAAAACTGCTTCTCTTTATCACCCCATATTTCCTAACTGACACACAGTGTTCCTGTGTTCAAATCACAAACAACAAAGTCATTCTTGACCCCACCAGCCCCTTCCTCACATGTCACCTCCAGTTACAAATCCTTTTAATTCTCCTTAAATGGCTCTTTACTTATTTACATATTTATTACCACCAACTAGTACAACTTCCTGTTTTCTCTCCTTCTCTCTCTAAAACAATAAAACTACTTTTTTTTTTTTAGAGAGAGAGAGCCAGAGTTTCCCTCTATTGCGCAGGCAGGATTGCAGTAGCGCAATTTTACTTCAGTGTAACTGCACACTCTAACTTCAAATTCCTGGGCTCATGTGATCCTCCTGCCTCAACCTCCCATGTAGCTGCTATTACAGGCATGCACCACCACACCTGGCAATTTTTTAAAATTTTTTGTAGAGACAGGGTCTGCTGTTGCCCAGGCTGGTCTCCAACTCCTGGCCTCAAGCAATCTTCCTGCCTTGGCCCCCTAGAGTGATGGCCCCCAGAGGCATGAGCCACCACATCGACCCTAAAACCGCTTCTTAATTAACCCTCTTGCATGGACTAGGGAGACCTTTTGAAATTACTAACATTCAACCATTATTGATGGCAATTTCATATGACAAAACATTATACTAATTCTATCAAATTCATTTCATGTATTTCTCCTAAAGTGTTCTTTCAAAAACATTAAAACATGAATGTTGAATGAATATTTATGAGTAAATATGTGAGACTGTATTTTTTAACCCACTACTAAATTTTTCTATAGTCTATTTGAAATGTTTCACTTGGATGACTGATAAATCTTTTGCATGCACGTCCTATGTACCTAATTACTTTATCAACAAATATATCAAAGTACAACTTATTGGAAGCCTTTTTGAATTACTGGCAGACATGTCCGACCTCCATTCTGAGAGTATTTGATTTGTACATGTAACTCTAAACAAAACCAGAGCAGAACTCAAGATAGTATACTTCAAAAAGTCTGGAAATTATTGCTTTATTAAGAATCTGCCAAAAAGGGGATACACACACAAATGAAGTTCACTGGAGATTATTTTAACTAAAACAGCTAATTCAATGCAAATAAGTTTCCCAATAGTGCCTTAGAAATTTTCTAAACTTTAAGAATTTATTTATTTAGTTACAAATTTTATATAAGAAAAAAAATCCTCTTTTTCGTAGTTTCTGAAAATGTGTACATTGGTGTTTCCAGTTCGTCTCTGCTGCTGCAATGTTCTACAATAAAATATTATATCTACTAAACATCTAGCAGAAAATTCCAACAAAAATCCATATTATGACTTCTTAAACAAGGATTAGACATTTAAATCTTGGTATATATGTTGCCTTTATTTTCCATATAAGCTTAACCTTATAGAAAATGATGGCTGGAAAAAGACTAAGATATTGATAATAATAGAAAGTAGATTAAAAGGATTATCTGAGAATCGTAGTATTAAAGAATTTTATGTGTGTGAAAACTTTAAATCAAATTGCTTGATATTTAGGAATAGTTATCAATACATTAAAAACAACATTAAAAACAAAAGTAAGGTAGGATAAATCAGAAAACCTATCTGCCAGTTTGGGGTGTAGTACTGTGTAATCACTTCTAGTATATTAAAATCTGTGACTTTGTGAATACATAAAATATCATATCTACTCTTTCAACTTTTAGTTTTAATTTTAATCTACTGCCTTCTCTTAAAAGGTAAACATTCAGTTGCCTGTGTTTTAAGTAGAATTTTTAATACAACTTCTTTAGTGCACTTCTTCAGTTATGGACTATAAATTTATTTGCCAGCAAATTTGCTTATCTACATGTACTCTTACATAGTACCAAATACCATTGTGCTGGATTTGTACATGTATTATCGAACCATTTCAACAACCATGCATGGCTGTATGTTTCCTTCAGGTATCAGATACAACAAGATGTGATATCCACACTCGGTTCGGATTTTTTCCCTAGAGGGAACTCCAATCTAGGTATGGCAGAAAAGAGCTAAAGAACAAAGCATCAGACTCTCTGGTCTAAGAAGAGGAAGGTTGGAGTTCAGAGCTGTCAAAGTAAGAGAAACTTGGAGAAAATCTCAGAGAGGTGAAAGCCACAAGAAAAGAGTCAAAATAAACTGTAAACAAATTTTTCTCTACTTGTTGGTGGACTCCTTTGCAGTATATATGCTAGGTAACTGCAAAAGAAACAGCTGAAAATAGCAACCAAGAGCCCAAAGAAATAAGTAAGAATTTGAATAACTATGGAATGCTGAGAAGCAGATTTTGGAGTTAAAATTTTGTCACAAGGTATGAACTTTAGTCAATACCCTAGACTGTCTATTGAAACCAAAAAAA